>SKCR01008625.1:0-23868 GCA_019454045.1 Zanthoxylum bungeanum
ATAGTGAAGCTTGTAAACCGCTTGGGCAGTTCCAGTATCTCCCTGCAGCTCCCGGATCGTGTCTTCAACCGTTGAGCTGTGCGTCTCAACTGCTTGATCGTGGAGGGAGAACTGCTTAACTGCTGTAGTCGTGGGATCAATTGCATTACGTGTTCTTGTTCTAATCGCTGCTTCGATCGTCCTGGGTTCTTTTCGCTCTAATCTAGTGATCGCTCTTCCTTTCGTCGCCCTTCTTGCCTTCGTCCTTTACTCCTTCGTTATAGGGCGATTTCACTCCAGGGTGACATTTCTTCTTTTGTCAACAATTGTCCCCCAAATTCACCTTGATTGAATTGGAAGTGAAAATCGAGGTGAATTTCTCGGCCTTTCATCCCGGTTCGTTTTTCTTGTTCAGGTGAGGCTGCTACACTAATTGAGGGCTGGTCTGATGGGCATTCTTTCTCGCCCTCGACTAGCTAGTCGCCCGACCGATCTCTCAGTCCAGAGAATCTGCGAAGCCGGGTAGTGCAGCACCCTCCACACAGAGGAACTCGGTCAGCCGTTGTCAACGGGCGTAACCCATCCGCAACCAGGGGATGCAGTACCTTCCACACCGAGGACCCTGGTCAACTGTCACTAACAGATATAGCCCATCCACAACATTACATTCTATTTCACACCTCATACCGTGTGGATGGCCATTAGCTAGCTTTTTTACATTCCATTTCACACTTCATTAAAGAGAAGCTTTCATTTCCGATAGCCCCTGCTTCATGCAGATATTTTCTTTTTCCAGGTTTGCTCCTTCTGTTCTTTCCCATTTCATCTATTAACCAAAGGATTTGCTTGGTTATGGAAGACCAAGCTGAGATGCTTTGAGTAGGATTGGCTCTTGGCTGGTCGGTTGGGAGAGGCTTTTCTTACAAGCTACTTCTTTAACCCTCCTCTTTATATACTCTCAAGACATGGTACTGTTTTCATTTGCAATGTCTTCCATGTGCTACCTGACTGATTAGCGGGTTCTCTACCCTAAAGGATATGATATATATTGTTTTGTTTTTCATTTTAAGTTATCACCATCAACACTTTAATCAAAAACTCAATTGAAGAAAGAAAAAGAAGCTTGAGAGAAGAAAGACAAAATTAAGAAAAAGCTTGGAATTTAGTAAGTATTTCCAACATTCCATTAGAGAGAAAAATGTTCCTCTTGTTGTGGGTGTGGACAACATAACCTGGGCGACGCCGTTCCTAGGCTCGCGGCACTAGTTGGGAAGTACGAAATAACATGGAGTCGCCACCCGGTGTGAACCGGGACAAAGATTTAAGGCCGCACTCACCCCTCGCAAGGGAAGACCTCAAACCGTTGGGTTCGGAATGGTCCCTTACTCATGTCACTTGTAATGAAAGGATTTATGTAATAATTTAATTAAGCTTAAGTAACATTTATTTCCAAAAATATCATGCTTCTAGATTCATGTACATACATCAACAAGTTCATCACAACATGCAACATCACATGGCAATCTCATGAACATATTTCAATCCTATGATATGGAAAACTAAGAACAACCTAATCATGCTTGAGTACTATCTCATGAACATATTAACCAAATAACCTGCTAACAGTCTAATCATGCTTGGATACAATCCCAAGAACACATAGAATGAATAAATGCAGGAATACAAATGATACAGTTGGCTATATAACACAAGAAAGATCAACCAAGAGGCAATTATGCATGAATATGATAAGACAGACTCAGTTCAGTGTGTGCGCGTTCGTGTAGCGTTCATAAACGCGTTCGAACGGTAAACAGAAGGTTCGCGTTCGTGTAGCGTCCGAGAACGCGTTCGAACGGAACCAGACCTGATACATTATGAAACTAAGAAGGTGCGTGTGCGTTCGTGTAGCGTTCGTAAACGCGTTCGAACGGTAAACAGAAGGTTCGCGTTCGTATGGCGTTTGATAACGCGTTCGAACGGAAATGAAACAGAATGCTCACGTTTGTATGGCGTTCGTGAACGCGTTCGAACAGAAATAAGACATGATGCATGACAAGGCAAAATACATGCGCGTTCGAGTTGCGTTCGTAAACGCGTTCGAACGGGAACAGATCTGATGCATGAAATGGGACGCAATACATAAACGACAAAATAAAGGGGCGCGGCGAAGTACTGCCGTAAAGGTGGCCTTTTGGGGCTCTTGATCTCTCAAAGAGAGGACCTTTAGACCAACGTACTAAGCCCATGCGCTCGACTGAATCATGCATACATAGAATGAAAAGCAACAATACTAAACATAGTGTGCCCGATTGAACGTATCTTGTATCCAACCGAACACACATCAACCGGCGCGGCAAAGTCTCGTGGTAAAGGGCTTTAGCCTCTCCCCATAGGGGATCTCACATTGCACTACTAAGCCCATGCACTCGGTTGAATCATACATACGAAAATAAAGACAATCATATCAAACTAAGTATGTCCGATTGAACATATTTCGCATTCAACCGAACACACATCAATCGGTGCGGCAGAGCATCGTGGGAAGGATTTTAACCCTCCAATTAGGGAACCTTTCATCGCACTACTAAGCCCATGCACTCGATCGTATCATACGGGAATAAACAACATGCAGAATTTAAATGACAAGAATTAAGTAAACCAAAGCAACACAAAACAAGAGAAGGTGCCGTTTACTCAGGTTACGTGGAGTGTGTCCCAAGTACAGACCGCACTACCGTCCATTCGGATTCGGCTACGGAATTTACGTCTGGGTTTCCATCCTATATACCACAAAAGACAACACTCTTCCATTCATCCAATACCCACAACACGTATTCATAAACGACTCTCATGTGAATACAATTCAATAATAAAAGAAACGAATATAAACTAATGAAAAAGTGCCCTCAGGTCTACCTTTTAAGTCGTCTCTCCGGACTCGCGTTTCACGAAGATCGGAAGGGGTAAAGCTCCGCAACTCTTCTGGTTCACTGGTTCACTGCTCTCGTTCGTTGTCTTACTGTTTTGGGTCGTCGTCCTCCGTCTTTTGCTGCTGTTTTGACTCCGATTCGCTGCCGCGCTGCTACTGTTTTGCTGCTGTATTTTAGTTACTGTTTTTGGATGTTTTGGCTACTGTTTTGGGTGTTATTTTCAGTGGTGTTATGGTGTGGTTCGGGGGCTGTTTTATGTGTGTGTTTAGGGCTGGTTTGGGATGTGTTTTTCGGTGAGGTGAAGTTGGGTTGTTCGGGATGTGTTTTGGTCAAGGCGATGGGGGGTTCTTTGGTTTGTGATCTTTTTGTTTGAGAGTGAGGGAGAGTTGTGTCTATGAGCTTGGGTGTTTCTTATGTGAATGAGCTAGCTAGCCTTGAGAAGGTTGGTGAATGGTTCTTTTTTATAGGAAAAGGGTTAGGCTTGACAATGAAAGAGATTTGATTGGCTTGGATAAGGGAAGTCAAGATGAGGGGGGACAAATCTTGGCTAGATAGGGAAGGTTGAATATTTAGTTTATGTTGATTAGGCATACAATATTTTAAGTTTGGAAATAATATATTGGTGGATTGATTTTAACTTGGTATGATTATATTTGATTGGTTTAGATTAGGCATTTAGTTTGTTGGTTGATTTTAATTAGGCATGCAATTTCTTTAATTTGTGTAAGTATTTTATTAATTTGGTTGGTATGTGATTTTTAGATTTATTTTGATTTCACCATGTGTTAAATATGTGTTTTAAGTGGGCTTGGGCGTGTGGGCCAAGGTTTGGGCGAATTGGGCTTAATGTGAGGCTAGCAGCAAAACCAGAATTACCGACACCGTTCGAAAGCATCATCGAACGCAGCACGAACGCCCGCAATCTGTTTTACGTTCGAACGTATACACGAACGTAGCACCAACGAAAACAGTGAACCTTGTTTATTCTGAATTCCCCTTCCGATGTCCGTTTTCCGTGACCTCCGTGACTTAAAAGGCAGTGTCTCCAAAATGAGACTCATCTAGGGACTTATGCGTAAAAATGCAGTGCCTACAGTCGCCCCCCACTTTGATGGGACTTGTTGTAATGTAATGTGCAACAGTGACAATCCTATCAAAGTTATGCAATGCATTTTCACTTACATGGCTCGCCAGCTGTCACTTGACTTACCATGTGTTGAGTTGAGTACTGCAGCGGACCTCGATCCTGGGACGCGTCCCAATAATTGTAACTGACAACGGGGGCACCTCGACCCTGGGCACCTCGACCCAACACCGCTGACTATAGGGACCTCGCCCTAGAACTGATGATGTAGTGGGCACCTCGACCCTGGGCACCTCGACCCGGAACTACAATGGACAACGGGGGCATCTCGACCCTGGGCACCTCGACCCAACACCGCTGATTATAGGGACCTCGCCCTAGAACTGATGATTGTAGTGGGCACCTCGACCCTTGGCACCTCGACCCGGAACTACAATGGACAACGGGGGCACCTCGACCCTGGGCACCTCGACCCAACACCGCTGACTATAGGGACCTCGCCCTAGAACTGATGATGTAGTGGGCACCTCGACCCTGGGCACCTCGACCGGGACTACAATGGACAACGGGGGCACCTCGACCCTGGCCCACCTCGACCCAACACCGCTGAATGGGGACCTCGCCCTAGAACTGAGATGTAACTACAATGGACAACGGGGGCACCTCGACCCTGGGCACCTCGACCCAACACCGCTGACTATAGGGGGACCTCGCCCTCGAACTGATGATGTGTCTCCATACCTGGAGATGACATGATATGGGCCTCGCCCCTAAGCTGATATGGGCCTCGCCCCTTGGGACTCATCCCGAAAACTGAAATTGCTTTGGCGTTGCTTGGCTCATTCCTGCCGCTTTCTCCTTTCTTTGAACCTGCGAGCACATAACAGAAACAAACACAAAGGTATGCAATGCATTTTCACTTACCTGGCTCGGCTGCCGCCTCGGGTTGAGTTGGATGGTGAGGTGTTGTGACCCCTGGTTCATTCCCGAACATGCTTCCATTCTTGGAGTGCCACTCTCGGCCTGTTCATTCATGAACTGAACTGTACTTCCATTCCTGGAGAGTGTCATTCCCGGTTGTTCATTCTTGAACTCTGCTCTATTCTCGGATTGCCGTTCCCGGCTTGTTCATTCTCGAACTGTGTTGAGATGAGGTTTTATTCCTCCCGAGCTTTATTCCTGAACTGTTGAGATTTGGCTTTATTCCTCCCGAGCTTTATTCCCGAACTGTGTTGAGATGAGGCTTTATTCCTCCTGAGCTTTATTCCCGGACTGTTGAGATGAGGCTTTATTCCTCCCGAGCTTTATTCCCGAACTGTTGAGATGAGGCTTTATTCCTCCGAGCTTTGTTCCCGAACTGTGTTGAGATGAGGCTTTATTCCTCCTGATCTTTATTCCCGGACTGTTGAGATGAGGCTTTATTCCTCCCGAGCTTTATTCCCGAACTGAACTGACATGAGGCTTTCTTCCCCTTGAGCTTTGTTCTCAAACTATACTGATATGGGGCTTTCTTCCCCTTGAGTTTTGTTCTTTGATCTGAGCTGACCGTGTGGCTTTGTTCTTGAACTGTTACTGTAAGGTGGTTCATTCCCGAACCGTTACTGTGAGATTTCCATTCTTGAACTATTACTGTGAGATGTCCATTCCCGGACTATATCTCCATTCTCGGAGTGTCATTCTTGGCGTGCCCATTCTCGAGCTGTCCATTCCCGGACTATATCTCCATTCTCAGATTGCCATTCTCGGCGTGCTCATTCTCGAGCTGTCCATTCCCGGACTATATCTCCATTCTCGGAGTGTCATTCTTGGCGTGCCCATTCTCGAGCTGTCCATTCCCGGACTATATCTCCATTCTCGGAGTGTCATTCTTGGCAGGAATGATCTGATATGATGCGGGCTTCGCCCCCAGAATGCCATACCCGGCAATGCTGATCTGATGTAATGCGGGCCTCGCCCCCAGAATGCCATACCCGGCAATGCTGATCTGATGTAATATGGGCCTTGCCCCCAGAATGCCATACCCAGCAAAGCTGATACTGAAGTGGGCCTCAGCCCCATAATGCCATACCCGGCAAAGCTGATATTGAAGTGGGCCTCGGCCTTAACTGCTACTGATATGGGCCTCGCCCCGAGACTGATACTGCTGTTATGGGCCATACCCATGTGATTCATTCCTGGAGACTGCTGACATCGTACTATTACTGCTTCTGTTTGGCTTGTCTTTGCCATTTTTCTCTTTTCTTCTTCAAAACTGTGAATACAAAACAGAACAAACACGAAAGGATGCAAAATGTGTTACGTGTATGCATGTATGAATGTTCTTATCCCGTTGGGTTAGGTCTTCTTCGATTCATTTCCGAACCGTGCTCCATTTTTGGAGTACCAATCCTGGACAAACTGATGCTGACAATGTGGGCCCCACCCCGGAGATTCCTTTCTGAAGCTGACACTGACATGGGTCTCGTCCCTTGGACTCATCCCCGAAACCATACTGATATGGGCCTCAACCCTGGGACTCATCCCCAAACTGATTGATAATGTGGGTCTCGACCCTGGGACGCATCCCCGACACTGTTGATAATGTGGGTCACGACCTTAGGACTCATCCCAAAACTGAAGCTGACGTGGGCCTCGCCCCCGAGCTGATACTGATGTGGGCCTCGGTCCTAGGACTCATCCCCAAACTGTAACTGATGTGGGCCCCGGCCCTGGGACTCATCCCTGAAACTGATGTGGGCCTCGACCCCAGACTGATACTGATATGGGCCTCGCCCCTGGGACTCATCCCCAAACTGACTGAAGTGGGCCTCGGCCATGGGACTCATCCCCAAACTAAAACTGATGTGGGCCTCGGCCCTGGGACTCATCCCCGAAACTGATAATGTGGGCCTCGCCCCCAGACTGATACTGATATGGGCCTCGCCCCCAACTGATACTGATATGGGCCTCGCCCCCAACTGATACTGATATGGGCCTCGCCCCTAACTTAATCACTCTGCCTGTTGCATACTCTGCCGTGTCATCATCAAAAGCGGGGATGTCATCCCTCAACACATTCGGAGGCTCCTCACGCCTCACATTCTCAGATTTTCCCCCAGCACGGGGTACAGCCATACTTGTCATGGCAGTAGTCAAGGCTTGCAACTGTTCAGTAATCTTGGCGAAACCATTTTCCAACTTATCTATCCGAGATACCTCAATATCTGATTCACTCATGTCTGTTACCGGTCTTTTGGTGAGTCTTCCTTCTTCCCTAACCCAACAGGAGTCTATGATGGCTTTTAGAACACAAGGGTTAGCATGATGTATGTATGCATGAGGTGCATAAGAGGCATATAATATATAAATCATACTAAGTCAATAAAATTTTCAAACAAGTCGGCCCATTATCATTTTAGAAGCTTTTGGGACAACTGTCATAAGAGTGAACCCATCCCAGTTTAAATGGCCCAACGAGTTCATGTCTTATGGCAAAGAGCCCAACTAAATCCAAATGATAATATTCCGAACACAAGCACAGGTGGCCCATCAACACTTAGACGCCTTGGCCCAATAGTCATGGAATACACTTGTCCCAGTTTAAATGGCCCAACAAGCCCATATCCCATGACAAATGGTCCAAATGGATCCAAACGATGATGTTCCCAAACACAAGCATAGAAGGGAGATAATGCAAACATGACATAATAATTTTTACATAATGGCCCATCAACATTTCAGAAGCCCTGGGTCCAATAGTCATACAATACGAACTTGCCCCAGTTTAAATGGCCCAGCAAGCCCGCATTTCTGACAATAGTCCAACTGCACCCAATGAGGATGGTCCATAAGCACATTCTCAAGGAAATAATTGTTACTTTAACCATACAAACCGGTCTATGGGTGGATTTGCAAGAGTATGGACAAAGGCTCCTCACCGGCGAAGGAAAGCCCACAACTAGGTCTCCCCACTCAAGGGTTCAAGCGACCAAGTGAGCGCATCCTTTTTTATACACTAAGGTACGTGCCAATGAGCTATGGTGTGTGACGGACTGTCAAATGGATTTCCCGTTTTAGATTCCCCAGAGGGAAGGTGGAGCGAGGCTCACTTAAATACCCAAAGCCTCTTAGGCTCTTATCGCTTGGTGTCAGGAATAAACAACGAGTCCTCCAAATTAGTCCATCACAAAGGCTACAAGTAGATGGCCATAAAGGTGTCCTCACAGCTTTTCCTTCTAGAAAGGTAGTGAGTGAAGGAAGACACAAAACCATTACCTAGCCTCAAAATGCCCTTGATTAAACCCTCACTTTATCCACTATAGACATGATCAATTAAAACATAAATCCAAACATTACAAGACAATATTTCGGGGTCAATTCTCTATTCCCCAGTGGAGTCGCCAGACTGTGGACAACAGAACCTGGGCGACGCCGTTCCTAGGCTCGCGGCCCTAGTTGGGAAGTACGAAATAACATGGAGTCGCCACCCCTTGTGGAACCGGGACAAAGATTTAAGGCCGCACTCACCCCTCGCAAGGGAAGACCTCAAACCGTTGGGTTCGGAATGGTCCCTTACTCATGTCACTTGTAATGAAAGGATTTATGTAATAATTTAATTAAGCTTAAGTAACATTTATTTCCAAAAATATCATGCTTCTAGATTAATGTACATACATCAACAAGTTCATCACAACATGCAACATCACATGGCAATCTCATGAACATATTTCAATCCTATGATATGGAAAACTAAGAACAACCTAATCATGCTTGAGTACTATCTCATGAACATATTAACCAAATAACATGCTAACAGCTTAATCATGCTTGGATACAATCCCAAGAACACATAGAATGGATAAATGCAGGAATACAAATGATACAGTTGGCTATATAACACAAGAAAGATCAACCAAGAGGCAATTATGCATGAATATGATAAGACAGACTCAGTTCAGTGTGTGCGCGTTCGTGTAGCGTTCGTAAACGTGTTCGAACGGTAAACAGAAGGTTCGGTTCGCGTCGTGTAGCGTCCGAGAACGCGTTCGAACGGAACCAGACCTGATACATTATGAAACTAAGAAGGTGCGTGTGCGTTCGTGTAGCGTTCGTAAACGCGTTCGAACGGTAAAAGAAGGTTCGCGTTCGTATGGCGTTTGATAACGCGTTCGAACGGAAATGAAACAGAATGCTCACGATCGTATGGCGTTCGTGAACGCGTTCGAACAGAAATAAGACATGATGCATGACAAGGCAAAATACATGCGTGTTCGAGTTGCGTTCGTAAACGCGTTTGAACGGGAACAGATCTGATGCATGAAATGGGACGCAATACATAAACGACAAAATAAAGAGGCGCGGCGAAGTACTGCCGTAAAGGTGGCCTTTTGGGGCTCTTGATCTCTCAAAGAGAGGACCTTTAGACCAACGTACTAAGCTCATGCGCTCGACTGAATCATGCATACATAGAATGAAAAGCAACAATACTAAACATAGTGTGCCCGATTGAACGTATCTTGTATCCAACCGAACACACATCAACCGGCGCGGCAAAGTCTCGTGGTAAAGGGCTTTAGCCTCTCCCCATAGGGGATCTCACATTGCACTTACTAAGCCCATGCACTCGGTTGAATCATACATACGAAAATAAAGACAATCATATCAAACTAAGTATGTCCGATTGAACGTATTTCGCATTCAACCGAACACACATCAATCGGTGCGGCAGAGCATCGTGGTGAAGGATTTTAACCCTCCAATTAGGGAACCTTTCATCGCACTTACTAAGCCCATGCACTCGATCGTATCATACGGGAATAAACAACATGCAGAATTTAAATGACAAGAATTAAGTAAACCAAAGCAACACAAAACAAGAGAAGGTGCCGTTTACTCAAGTGGTACGTGGAGTTGTGTCCCAAGTACAGACCGCACTACCTTCCATTCGGATTCGGCTACGGAATTTACGTCTGGGTTTCCATCCTATATACCACAAGAGACAACACTCTTCCATTCATCCAATACCCACAACACGCATTCATAAACGACTCTCATGTGAATACAATTCAATAATAAAAGAAACGAATATAAACTAATGAAAAAGTGCCCTCAGGTCTAACCTTTTAAGTAGTCTCTCGGACTCGCGTTTCACGAAGATCGGAAGGGGTAAAGCTCCGCAACTCTTCCGGTTCACTGGTTCACTGCTCTCGTTCGTTGTCTTACTGTTTTGGGTCGTCGTCCTCCGTCTTTTGCTGCTGTTTTGACTCCGATTCGCTGCCGCTGCTACTGTTTTGTTGCTGTATTTTAGTTACTGTTTTTGGGATGTTTTGGCTACTGTTTTGGGTGTTATTTTCAGTGGTGTTATGGTGTGGTTCGGGGGCTGTTTTATGTGTGTGTTTAGGGCTGTTTGAGATGTGTTTTTCGGTGAGGTGAAGGGGTTGTTCGGGATGTGTTTTGGTCAAGGCGATGGGGGTTCTTTGGTTTGTGATCTTTTTGTTATTGAGAGTGAGGGAGAGTTGTGTCTATGAGCTTGGGTGTTTCTTATGTGAATGAGCTAGCCAGCCTTGAGAAGGTTGGTGAATGGTTCTTTTTATTGGCAAAGGGTTAGGCTTGACAAGGAAAGGGATTTGATTGGCTTGGATAAGGGAAGTCAAAGATTGAGGGGGGACAAATCTTGGCTAGATAGGGAAGGTTGAATATTTAGTTTATGTTGATTAGGCATACAATATTTTAAGTTTGGAAATAATATATTGGTTGATTGATTTTAACTTTGTATGATTATATTTGATTGGTTTAGATTAGGCATTTAGTTTGTTGGTTGATTTTAATTAGGCATGCAATTTCTTTAATTTGTGTAAGTATTTTATTTAATTTGGTATGTGATTTTTAGATTTATTTTGATTTCACCATGTGTTAAATATGTGTTTTAAGTGGGCTTGGGCGTGTGGGCCAAGGTTTGGGCGAATTGGGCTTAATGTGAGGCTAGCAGCAAAACCAGAATTACCGACACCGTTCGAACGCATCATCGAACGCAGCACGAACGCCCACAATCTGTTTTACGTTCGAACGTATACACGAACGTAGCACCAACGAAAACAGTGAACCTTGTTTATTCTGAATTCCCCTTCCGATGTCCGTTTTCCGTGACCTCCGTGACTTAAAAGGCAGTGTCTCCAAAATGAGACTCATCATAGGGACTTATGCGTAAAAATGCAGTGCCTACAGTGGGCTTCACTTGGTGATGTTCGTATGTTTTTCTATTATTTATTCTTTGTATTTTTGGTGGATGAAAGTTTGATAAAAGGGTTGAGCATGTATAAAGTTGATATGATGTTACTAATAAGCTAGTTAGCATTCTTTCATGGTTTTAGAACTTTGTTGCCATTCTAGAGTTATTGACCCACTCTTAAATGACCTAGAATTATTCTATAGTTGTTTCATTGTGGTGAGGCTTGATTGGTGTTGAAGAAACATGATTGAAGTATTGGATTTTGTTAATTTGGTCTAATTTGTCCAATTTGTAGAAATTGAAAATTAGGGTTTAAGAACACTTCCAAATTTTGGGCTTTTCATTTATGTTGTGTATTTTGATGTTTATAAGATACAAATAAAATCTTATGTTGATTGGATTTCAACTTGATGTGTTTTGAACATAGAAAGTGCAAAATGCACATTTCCCCCTCCTTTGGTAGCTCACGGCCTTGGGCCAATTTTTGGGAAATTTAATTTGCTAATTGTATTTGACATTTGGGACATGTTAAATTCATATTAGAAATGATTTAGAATCATTCAAAAAAATTTTTTAACAATTTCGGATTAAAATAAACAAAATACTTGGTTTATGGGTAATTCGGTAAATTCACATAAAATTGATTTATAGTGTTTTATTTCATAATTTGATTATTTGATAATAAAATAAATAAGTTTATTTTAGTAATCCGAGAAAAAATTTTGAAATCGAAAAATTTTGATTTTCCACTGTTCCGTTGCGTTACCGGATTTCCGCAATAAAACCCTTACAAAATGGTATCAGAGCGAGTCTGATTCTAGGCCCCCTAATATGATTAGCCCTTTAATTCAATGTTTAATCATGGTTTCTTAACTTATACATGCATGTTATAATCTAATTTGATTAGATTTAGGGTGTATGACACTTAGCGGAAAATCACTAATTAATAAGGTTTAAATGTAATTATGTATTTGAAGCATGTTATTTGGTCCGTCTTGTCAATACGGTTTATAAATATTTCTTCGTGACTACATCTGAGACCGTGCCTTTGCTGTGAGGGTGTACCCGATGAAGATTTATTTATACATGACGTATATCAAATACTAGATAAATTCAAGTGAAAGCGGAATCCTGAACGTGCCCTTGCTGTCAGAGTTACACAAGTAACTTGAGTTTATCATTGACAAGTTTAACCTTGGTACGTCTCCTTGTGGGCCTGCCTTAGCAGCGACAACGAGAAACGACCAGGACCGGAAACCCAGGAGTCATTAGTGAGTGATTGACAAATGAGTTGTCTACCTGATGAATATACGTAGGCGAGACCGTGCCTCTGCTGTGAGCTGAAATATATTCACGGGATCCACTTTTCACTATTTGTATTTAATTTAATTATTAAATATTTGTATTCTGTTTGGGGATTACAGTATTGCATGATTTAGTGGGAGAGGCATTTTTAGATTAAAAAATCCATGATCTAGTTTATGCTTTTGATATTATATGAAATTGCTTAAATTTCTGCTAACCGTTTTTCGTGATCTATATGATAGATTTGCGATGACAGCACCATCCACTAATCAGTTTGCGTGTATGCTTGATGTGAACAAATTAAAAGGCGCTGATAACTTCGCCGATTGGGAATTGGATTTGAGGATTGTCCTCAATTCCGAGAAGTTGGGATATGTTCTTGAGGGTCCGATGCCCCTTGCTGTGGCAGAGGACGCTACTCCGAAAGAACGCGAAGTCCTCCAAGCTTGGAAGGAAGATGACTTAAAAGTTAAGTCATACATCTTAAGTTCGCTTTCACCGGGACTCAAGAAATAGTATTATGGCATGTCAGATGCCTATACTATGATGACTCTGAATGATGAAGGATGAAATACTGTACTGAGTTGATTAAATGGCTAAAAAATTTTACCTTAAAATTTAATAAAATCATATTAATGACACAAGAAACACATCTAAGACCGGACTTGAAATCTTTGCATTCAAATAGAAAAACCTGCACAAGAACCCTGTTTGTCATCTATGGCTTCTCCTAAGTCTTGCCAAGATTGATAATATAAATACCTGAGAAGCACAAACATGGAAACTGGGAATGGAACTATGAACAAGTAAATTTTATCCAAGTAACAGATTTATTATCTATCAGCTTGAAGTAAAAAATCTTACCATTATATTGTAACAAGTTGAATTTGATTTTAATGCCTCTAACCTCATAATCAAATTAAGCATTTTTCCCCACTGTTTTTTTTTTAATCCCTTTCACAATTAAACATGTAGAAAAAGCAAATCAAAACAATGAAAAAAAACTAAGATAACTCATACTTAGTCTTTGCTAAACCTCCCAGCATTGCAATTTTGCTCAAATAGCTCACACTCAACTGCATACTCCATCACAATTGCCAAATGTGTACTCAAAACCACCAACAAACTCAAATACCCATCAGCTGAAAAATTCAAAAATAAACATATAAAACATTGGTAACCCAATTAAACTCCTTAGCAATCATTAAAAAAAAAAAAAAAAACCATAAACAAACACGTACCCTCCTTGAAGCAAATAATATTCAGGTGGTGCAGTGATTTGTGATTGATAATCTCCCTAGCCACATTTTCATCAATCTATAATTTAAACAATTAGATAAACAAAAGCACAATTCAACCTTTCAAATTAAAACGTCACCAAATATAATTTTCTTTCTAGTCTTTTCTTTCAACCCCAAAAACTAAAATCAAAACTTTTAATACGAACCTAGAACACATTATACATGTATACAAATATTATATATATATATATATATATATGAATGTTATGTATAGATCTGTTGTTAGAATACTAATGAAGGTAATTCGGAAAGCTAAACAGTGGAAAAAACAGATTCTGTATGGCCTCTATTCCCTCAGTTTCCAGACACTATGGCCTCCTACATTTATCTCCTTGCAGACATTGAGTTTGATAGCAGAAGATTGAGTCTGACAGAACAGGAATCGTGGAAACAGATTCTATTAGCCAATTGGCAGAAGATGCTTTCGTCAATAATATCCGTAATAAGATCAGAGAACTGCTTCTTGATACTTTCTTCAACTGATTTCCTAGGACCATTTTTCCAAAAGGATGATACCACACATTGATGTTTTCAAATTCTAAATTGAGTTACTTCAATTAAATACTAGAAAACAACCGCTCTATAGATGTTTGACATCCGTAATCATATGAAGTTACATATAAATAGTGCAGTTTCCATAAAGTTTGTTTCAAGATTAAGCTAGTCTATGAAACTGGAAGGATCAGTAAAGTTAGTCAACTCAAGAATTAGCTAAGTTCAGAATTAATAAAACATATAACTATCACGAGTATTCATCCACTTAGACGACAAAGAAATAAAAACCCTTAGAATCAGAATCAAACCACTGACAGATAACATGAAATCCACATTGGACCCAAGAAAACTTTATCAAGCAGCATCATCATCACACACAAAATCACACAAAACCAGAACCTTAACAATAACAAAAACAAACAAATTGGAAGCTTTAATTTAACTACAGCAAAACTAGGAGCCTTTATCTAATTTAGCAATCAGAAAACCAAAAATATAAAAAAAGAATCACAAACAATTTCAAAAGCTTAAAAACAGAGTTATGAGTACATACTAAGTGCTCAAAGAAGACTCGGTAACCAACATGAAACTAATCAAATTCTTTTTTTTTTTTTTTTTACGAAAGGAGGGCGGCACCTCCCAAACTTTATTGAAAACCCTCACTTATGGCGGAGGAAAACCGTGGTTACAAAGAAATATCCATCAAACACATAAAAAAATTAAATTAAATTAAAAAACATACAACCGACGAGATCAATTTCAAAACTAAAAAACTGCATCAACAAAGAACAAGCTTATCTAAGCCTAATATAAGGTAATTTGCATTTGGCCTTTTAAAACTGCTGTGAGTAGCATCAATGCTGCATTTCCCCAACAAAACTGTGCAAGCGTTTCTGCTATA
Source organism: Zanthoxylum bungeanum (assembly GCA_019454045.1). Classification (NCBI taxonomy): domain Eukaryota; kingdom Viridiplantae; phylum Streptophyta; class Magnoliopsida; order Sapindales; family Rutaceae; genus Zanthoxylum; species Zanthoxylum bungeanum. The sequence continues at coordinate 15,206 of SKCR01008625.1, forward strand.
CAGGCAAAACAAAGGACAAGGAGCAATGTCATTTACAAACACTGTCAAGAAAATATAAAACTCTAATCTCTGAATGATGAATAATGTACTGAATTGATTAAATGACTAAGAAGGACAATTAAAAAAGATGAGAAAAATTAATATTAATAACATATTACCATAGTTGCGCCATTGTTTTCCTCGTTCTTTATGCCATTCCAAAAGTTCATCATTTTAAACTGAACTTTTGGATGATGAGGAGGATGATGCCAATGAAAAGATGAATAACACTCACAACAGCATACTGTATTGAGTTGTTGTTATGAGTTAATCTCTTCATCGGCACGAACCTCCTCATCCCCCAAAGTTCATCCAATCCCTCATCTTCCTCAGCCACTACCATCAACAATTAATAAAACATATAATTATCATGAGTATTCATCCAGACAACAAAGAAGTGCAAAAAAAAAAAAAAAAAAACCTTAGAATCAGAATCAAACCAAAAGTTCTTGATAGGCAGTATCTTCCTCATCACCCAAAAGTTGATCTTTTTTCCTTCTTTAACGAACCAACGAGGAAGATCTCCTTCCCCTCCAAGAATTCATCGTCTTCCTCCGCAGACATCCCTCTTATTAAAACCCCACCACCCACCTCCAGGGACAGAGTAGATGGAGCTAGGTGGTGCCATTTTCTTTCAAGAACGCAAAAGAGAAGGAAGAGGTTATTGAGAAGAGGCTGGTGGTGGACCGGTTCCTTAAAGAAGAACGAGCTATTTCTTGAGCTCTTCTTCTTCAAGATCTGCTACCGGCCGTTGATTGTTTGATTGTTTTGGGAAAAGCCTGGGGGGTTTAGAGATTTATATAATGACGGATGGGCCGGGCTTTTGATCGCAACGATTTTTGGCGCCCTTAATGCTCAAGTCCAGACTCAAGTCCACTACCATCAACGATTTTCTCGAATCATATTGTAATAAGATATCCTATTATCATAAAATGAGAATTACGTGAGTTTATTTTGTAAATCGGATCAATTTTTACTCAAGCACATCGATTTAAGTATAATCTTAATTTAACACATTCATAAAATGATTCAAGTCTTACCGTGGGCCTTTTCTTTTTTAACCTATTATCGAGTCATATTCTAATAAGATATCCTATTACCATAAAATGAGAATTACATGAGTTTATTTTGTGGATTGAATCAATTTTATTGACCCATGCACACCGATTTAGGTATAACCTTAACTCTGTCTCCAAAAAAAAAAAAAAAAATGAGAGAGACTCCTTACAAGTTGGTCAACTCATAGATTAGTACCTATTTGATACAAATTAAAAATTTTCTTTCAAGATTTTATAATTATATGGGTGAATTCATAAATAATATATTCTAATTGTAAAACTCATATTGGGTTGGGTCAAACCCGGACCATGCTTGTCTTGTCGTATGCAAGTCAAATTTTTTAATCCGAAAATATATTTTTAATTTCCAAATCCGACTACCTACAACTGACCTGACTCGTGAACATTTGTAGAGAACTCACAATAAAATAAGGACGAAAGATATCAGCTTCTCTGATAGGCCTGCGCGACTTGATCAATTATCAAGCCAACACAATCTATAATTCATATAATTTTTATTTGTTTCCTTTTTTGGTCTCGATCTTATAGAGATTAAATAGCACTAAATAGTGAGAATTATGGGTATTTGTTCTAATTTTTTATTGACTAAAATAATTTATAAATATGACTATTTTAGATCAAATTGGGTCAACAAGTTGACCCAACCATATAAAAATTTCAAATATAGAGAAATCTTACTTTTTATAATATATTAATTATCATTATTATCTAATTTATTTATTTTATGAATTAAATATGTCAAAACATATAAAACCAACCATATAGGTGGTGACAATATTTGTCTATAATAAATTCATATAGGTACTCAATTATGTCAAATTATATAAAATCATTCATAAATGCGTTAACAAAATTTATCAATAATTAGTTCAGATTTAAATTACTCTCTCATATAATATGGGGTAAAGCATTAACTATGTCAACCAATATGAGATTATTTGTAATGAATCAAGACACTCACAAATATAAAAGAATATTAATTATTACTCTTTAGATTATAATTCATATATTATAACATAAGTAATTTTAATATATATTTTCATATCAAGAGTGTCACCCTCTATCCCAGCTGAATGAAATTAGTTATTCGTGCTTTGAATTAAAAAAACTCATAATTTTATTAATGAAAGAAAAATGAAATTATAAGAAAAATGAAACACACAGAAAACTTCTTCCAAGTTATTCAAGAGAGAAAATGAAAGAAGTATGGAGAAAATAGAGGTGAACACCTCTATTTATAGTAGAAGTGTTCATCCTTCAATTATGAATTATGACTTTCTAAATTATATACAAATAAGAAAATTTTGCTAATTTTTTTTCTTTTTCCTTTTTTCCTTTTTATTTCATTTTTGTGGATCATTTTTCAAAATTTAGGTGGATTTTGGCATTTCAATTTTTTTTTTTCTAATAATTAAAATTACATGCAATACATGTGAATTTTTCACTAATTTTGACCTTGAAAACCTCAAAATTGAAAATATTGTAAAGAACAAAGTTGTAGATATTTGAGTTTTCTTTCATTTGGAACTAGAATTGCCTCAATTTGATATCAGAGTAAAAAATTATGGTCAAAATAAGAAAAATACGTAAAGTTTGAATTTTCAAAATTATACACTAATAGAACACCCTTTTAAGTTTATGGCCTCCAAAATCCAAATGTTACTTCCATTTTTTTAATTATGCATCCAAAATATTATTTCACCTATATAAGGAATAAAAATCACAATAAAATTATATAAAATATAGATTTAATTATTATTTCACAAATGCGTTAAATTAAATGGATTAATGAAACTATAAGTGTAAACTAATTACTTTATCTTTATTAAATGTATATTTTTTAGTGTTCATCACACCCCCAACCAACTTATTACTTGTCCATAGTAATTCAGGTGAAACTCAAAAGATAAATTCTTATCCAAATTAGTAATTATTTTTTCTTCTAAATTATCAAATAACCAGATTATCCCGTACTTTTTACCATTTTTCCATACACACATGATGAGAGAAAGTACATATCAATTTATTCTTCCCACAACGTTTATAGGTCTTGTTAAAAAAAATAGTAATTTTTTCAATAAAGTTATATTTTTATATCCTCGAGCTTGTATAAGATCCGAGGTGTTTAATTACATTGTGAGTTTATTACTCCATTTGTAACTCGAGTCCGTCTTAACCCCTAGCGGTAATAAAATATCATCATTTCTCATGTGGACATAGATATGAGTCACTTTTCAGCGAACCACGTATACTATGTGATCTATCCGTCTGCTTGTTAAGTCTGCTTTAGTTCATTAGTAACAAAATAAATTAACTGTTGATGAATGTTTATTCGAGAGGTTAATTTTTCATATTACCCTTCGAACGAAAAATAGCATTAACAAATTTATTTATAAAATGTCATTTTGAATTATTTAAAAAGATAATTAAACAAAAACCGAAAATGGAATTATTCTAATTATACAATTTCTTGTTATTCAAGTTTGCAGTGTTGATGTACATAAGAATTCAATAAGTTTAGGGTAATTTATGTTTTACTACTAAAGTTATGATCAAATAACAATTGGGTACTGTGAATATTAACATATTACACTTTACTACTAAACTTATATAAAATTTAACATTTTATTACTTTTCCATCTAAACCGTTAGTTGACCGTCAGTTGACCTTTAAAAAGACCGTTTCATCCTCAAAATAAAATAAAAAGTGAAAATTATAATTATACCATTTAAAAACATATCTAAATCTTATATATAATAATAAAAAAGATACAATCAACAATTACATTTATAAAAATACTTTAGTCTTCAAATTGTCCATAAAACTCAACAAAATAAAGAATTTAATTTACCAAAATAATTTAATAATTAACATTCTCATAATATCCAAAATACTTTAAAGTATAATAATGAAAGAGATGTACTCAAGAATCATTAATTCTTTGTTCAATTATATTATTGGCAGTGGAGGGGAACAATAAAGACAATGAGTAATTGTATTGTCAATATTTTTTTTAGTTTTTATTTTTGTTCTTCCTTTCGTAATGACAAAATTACCCTTAATTTTTTTTAGAATATTTATAATTTATAATAATTTATGGGTTAAGACTCTTTTATCCTTACTATGTCAGCATGATGTCATGGTCAACTGACGGTCAACTAACGATTTGGATGAAAAAGTAGTAAAATGTTAAATTTTATATAAATTTAGTATTAAAATGTAATATGTTAATATTCATAGTACTCAATTGTTATTTTATCATAACTTTAGTGGTAAAACGTAAATAACCCATAAGTTTAAAATGTCATTTTCTACTCCAGTACATAAAAAAGCCAAATGCACTCCTCATCGAGTTGAGGATTCACAAGTAATGGCTCCAAATCTATATCATCAGAATATTCATCACTGCTCTCAGATTGTTCTGAGAACGCCTCAACAATTGAAAGGAATAACAATGAACAGAAATTAGTGAACTCAATCACCATCTTTGTTTATCGAAGTGATTTTGACAAGAGTTACAATAAGTGTCATAAATTTATTCTTTGTTGATATAGTTTTTGAGTTTTGAGATTGATCCTGTTGGTTGTATGTTTTTTAATTTAATTTTTTTTTTTTTTTTTTTTTTTTTGTGTTTGATGGATATTTCTTTGTAACCACGGTTTTCTTTCGCCATGAGTGAGGGTTTTTAATAAAATTTGGGAGGTGCCGCCCTTCTTTCATTAAAAAAAAAAATTTGATTAATTTGATGTTGATTACCGAATCTTCTTTGAGCACTTCATTATGTCCTTATAAAGAAGGAAGAACATGAATTCTTGGAGGAGGAGGAGCTCTTCCTCGTTGGTTTGTTAAAGAAGGAAAAGGCGGTGTTGTGATTTTTGTTCTTTTGATATCCATCATCCTGGGGTTTATTTCTTTTGTGGTCTATAATTGTGTGTGATTCTTTTTATTTATTTATTTTATTTTTGGTTTTCTGGATGCATAATTAGATAAAGATTTATGGATTTGTTGTAGTATACGATTCCCAGTTATTAAAGTTAGCAGTGCTGATGTACATAAGAATTCAATTAAAAAATGGCATCAAAATAATTGTATGCAATCAAAAGTTTAAAAGTGTCATTTTCTACCCCAGTACATAAATAGCCAAGCCAAACGCACTCCTCATCGAGCTGAGATCCAAAAGTAATGGCTCCAAATTTATATCATCAGAATCATAGGGTCTCCTTTATAAAGTAAACAACAAAAATCAAGAAAATGATATTATTTTCCAAGAATTAACAGAGTTTCTCATAACAAACGGAACATATAATCAATTTACAAAGCAAGAGTTGAACTGACATTTTCCCTCAGTGTTGGAAAGCAAATCATAGCTGCAGGATGTGAAATATTTATCATCAGCTTGAGAAATGCTTCCAAACCAGATCCATCAATAATTGCATACTAGATAATTTAAATAATTTAACACATCTTCGATTATACTAGATAAATTCTTACCTAAAACTTGTAGTTGGGTGCACAGCCAGACTTATATCTCTGACAGACTTCTAAGAGATTTCTTCTCTATTACATGCAAGAAAACTACTAAACACCTGCAAAAAGAAGGAAAAAACAATTAGTATCAGTAAAATAAAGAGATACAATCATGAAACAATGAAAAAAAAAATAAAAAAAATAAACCCAAAAACACCTTAAGCTTGTGCTAGTTCATAAACTTCAAATAACACGCCCGTATGTATGATAAACAGGAAAAAATATTTAATAAAACAAACTCATTCAATTTTCTTAACAAATGTATAAAAAAAATATTATTTTTTGAAAGAAAAACATTCATTAAACAAGAGATTGCATAATACAAAGTATAAATGAAGGGAAAGCTTCCTTCCAAATCCAGACACATTTACTGCTCAACACAAGCTTTGAAAGCTTACGAGCATCCAGATTACATTCCCTGGGCTTAAAAAGAATTCTAACTGAATCTTCGTTGTTCACCAGCTGTCTTTTCTCAGAAATAATCCATTCTATCTCCTTAAGACTACTCAAATTCCCATGAATACATTACATGCATCTGATTCTACCATTTTATCTCCAAAAACCGATTGATCCCAACAAGCTTTTGAACCCTTACATCTAAACAATGCATGGACCGGTCTCAGGATGACTTCTACACCTTGGACAGAGATTCGAATCCAAAATTTTTTTCTGATGAAGCTTAAGGGCAGTAGGAATCAGACCTGATAAAGCTCTCCATATGAAAACCTTTATCTTGGCTGGGAGCTCAATATTCCAGACCTCATTCCACAACGTCCCACATGAAGAACTTGAGGCTCGCATACTAGATTTGAGATCTACTGCTAAATGGTAGGCGCTTTTAACTGAGAAATTACCCCTCTTCTCGTAGTGCCACACTAATGTGTCCTCCACTGGATGCGTGGGCAGTGCCATGCTCAAGATGTGCTCGTTGTTCAGAGATATGAGATGGCTCTTCACTGCCGCTTCATCCCAATGATTGCTCGAGCTCAAAATCTCCTTTACCAAAGAATTCTCAGGCGGCTTAGGGGCAGAGACTGGTCTTCAAGAATTGACGCTACAAGATTACCGAAGAGCACACATGCCATGAGGGTTGGAAGAGCTTTACCAGCTACTGGAAACAATGCTAATGACGCCTAGGATAGAATCTGAAAGACTGAGATGTTTGATTTAGATGAGAATTTTTTATCAACTTCTAAAAGTTATTGGCATTTTGTTTGCAATCTTAGCTGTAGGTTCACTATTAAGCTGAATTGGCAGGCTTCGAATTTTTGGACATAGTAAGTCCCTAGTTTCTCCTTAGACTTAGTCCTCCCAAGCCCCAAGTCAAAAGATTAGATTTTCTTGCCTCTAGTTTTAGAAGTTGTTGACAAAAATAGTCAATCACCTAAGAGAAACAGCTCGAATTCTGCTTTCAAGATACTGAATATTTCAATAAAGCAGGTTTACAACTAAAATATTTTAATTTGCCAAAAGGATGATACCATGATTTGTCCTATATCCCCACATCGATGTTTCATCCATGAAAAGAAAATTTTCAATGATAACACCTGAAATTGTGTTTTCAGTGGGACTAGATAAGCCCTCATCTTATTAAAGCAAGCTATTCATTTTTTGAGTATCCTGTTTGTTTTCTCCTCAGATCTAATTGTAGTTAGAGTTTTAATTGTAATTAATATTAAAGAAGAAAAAACCAAAATCTGCTTAATACCTACTTCACCAAAACCTCTCCTCTCCTTATCTTCCCTGCTGCCTCACTTGCTCTTCTTTAAAGAAAACATGGCTTCACTCTGTTTTCACTAACATATTGAGTAGTTTTAGTTTTAGTAAAAGACTTCAATGAACTCGCTAAGGGTGTTATTATTGGGGTTTCTATTTTTGAAAAGAAGAACAAAATATAGGATTGAGGTAGAATTCGTGGTATCTTGTATTTTTAGTATGATTGTAATAAATGGTTTTTCAGTTGAACCTAGTGGAAAAAATCATAGCTTTGGGTGATAGGGAGTCGAAAGAAGTAATTACAAAAGTTTAAGAGCAGAATTATAAGTACACAGTGAATTGCCCAAAGAAGACTCGGTAACCAACGTAAAACTTCAAATTTTTTTTTTTAAACGAGCGGCACCTCCCAAAATTTATTTAAAACCCTCACTCATGGAGGAAGAAAACCGTGGTTACAAAGAAATATCTATCAAACACAAACTAAAAAAAAAAAAAAAAAAACATACATCCGACAAGATTAGTCTCAAAACTCAAAAACTGCATCTTAGTTCATCACTGCTCTCAGATTGTTCTGAGAACGCCTCAGCAATTGAAAGGAATAACAGCAAGCAGAAATCAGTGAATTCAATCACCATCTTTGTTTACGAAGTGATTTTGGAAAGAGTTATAATAAGTGTCATAGCATTGAAAGATAACAGCAGCAGAAATCAGTGAATTCATCACCATCTTTGTTTACGAAGTGATTTTGGAAAGAGTTATAATAAGTGTCATAGCATTGAAAGGAATAACAGCAGCAGAAATCAGTGAATTCAATCACCATCTCTTGTTTACGAATTGATTTTGGAAAGAGTTATAATAAGTGTCATAGCAATTGAAGGAATAACAGCAGCAGAAATCAGTGAATTCAATCACCATCTTGTTTACGAAGTGATTTTGGAAAGAGTTATAATAAGTGTCATAGATGACCAGAATATTTGCTATCAATATAATGAAATTACTGCAGAAATTATTACAATAAAACAGTTAAAATAAAGAACTTTTGAAAAACTCTTGAGCTCTTGTTTCATCTTCCAACTAAATCCCTCAAAACAAATCCAAGGGCATCATTGTTTCAAGAATGATCGTGGTCTCCTTTCTTGATAAAGTAAACAACAAAAATCAAGAAAGATTTAACATCATCTTTAGAAATGCTTCCATGGAAATATATATGAAACCAGATCCATCAATAATTGCATACAAAAATGCTTCAAATAATTTATCAGATCTTCGATTATACTAGATAAATTCTTACCTAAAACTTG
>SKCR01008626.1:0-23906 GCA_019454045.1 Zanthoxylum bungeanum
CTAGTTTATTGGGGAAAAATGCCTAAACACTATTTACTTGGTAAAGTGCAAATGCCTCAAATCATTAAATATCCCTAGTTCATAGTGAAGCAAGTGGGCCCATGTCTAGCTAGGCTAGAGATGGATATGGATATTTCATGACCTTTACGGATGTGGCATCGCGTTATGGTTATGTGTTTCTTTTGAAGAAACACAAATCGGAAACTTTTACAGTTTTCGACACGAAATAGACATATAGATCGGCTATAGTATTAGACCGTCACGGTAAGACCGTAATGGAAAATACTTAAGCAATAAGTTTCTAATATACTTGAAATATTATAGTATTCTTTCAAATTAGGACTCCTCCCGGAACACGTCAGTTTGACGCTGTGTCCGAACCGAGTAACCGAATTTTGTTGGACATGATAAAGTTGATCATGAGTCGCTCTGAGCTACCATTTCCTTCAACAGATAAGCATTAACAGTGAAAATATTATTTTGAATAAGGTTCCATAATAATCTGTTTGACAGATTTCATATTAGATATGAACAGGAAAGAAACCGGGTTTCTCATTCCTGATGATTTGGGTATGCTGGGCATATATTTGGATGATACCAAACTAAAACCCAAATTGGATAAGTGCCAACTGTAGGTTATCCTAGGGATACCAAGTATAGTACTTACACATCTCACTAGAGAACAATGTAATTGTTGCTCGCCATGCGGTTTTCCTAAGAGGAATACCGATATGCAGTGGTAAGTGGGAGGATAGTAAAACTCGATGAAAATCGGAGTAATACTATTCAAGGCACCGATTCCTAATGGAACATAAATAGTTCATCAAGGATGAAACTATACCATTAATCTTCGAACACACAAGAACCGCGTAAGTCGGATAGAGTCAGAAAACAACCTGGGGTATGGGTTTCTGATCTCACCTCATAAAGATGTCTGTCTTATTGAGGAATACCAACTGACTACGTATGAGGAAGTGATACAAGGTATCGACTCCCTATCATGGAAAAGTTCCATGATATCCGAATTGGATTCCATGTATATCAACAAGTTTGGATACTAGTTGATGTACCGCAAGGCATTGTGTCTGTTGGTGCTATATAAGTCTTCAAGGAAGACGTACATGGATGGCAACATACCAACGTATAAAGCTAGGCTTTTAGCGAGAAGGTATCGTTATCAATATTGTGTTGACTACGACGAAACCTTTTACCTATGCCACACGGTAAATCCATTTGGATAATGCTTGCTAATGCTGATGTTCATTTTTGAAATATGTCAGCTTAACGGGAAAATCGCTTTCCTGAAAAGGAAATCTTTAGGAGGATGTTTACAATATCATGTCGGTTTTGTCGTACTAAAACTAGCAAACAAGGTTTGCAGGTATTCGATCCATGTTTGGATTGAAGCAATCATAGGTTCTTGGAATTATCGTTTTGATTAATCATAAATTTTTATGATTAATTCAAAACGAAATGATTCTTGTGTATATAAGAGGGTTAGTGGAAGCGCACTGACTATAAATGTCCTATAATAATGATATAATATGTCATTTCTGGAAATGATATTCCCATAAAATATAATCGGCGAAAGCTTGGCTTTCTTGAAAACTCTCCGAGAAATCATACATTGAAAAATGTACGTGACCTGGTGTCGCATACGCTTTGAGCATATGGAGTCACAAACAGGCCAACCAAGTGATAGTCACTGGATTGATGTTAAGAACATCCATTAGTTCTTAGAGAACTAAGGATGCTGTCTTAAACTCTAGAGATGGAGAACTTGAAGTGACTGGGATCACTATTGTAAGTTTCCAAACCGATAAGACGACTATAAGTCGAAAAACGGTACTATAAAAGTTTGAATAACGGAACAATGAGCTGGAGATCTTCCAAGCAAGATAATATTACCGAATAAATGATGAGTGGTATTTATATCACTATTTCCCACTCATTAAACTTAATATTTTGTATAGTTTCTTGAGTTTTGTGAATGTTTTGATGTGTTTTATTGTTAATTTTGCAGATAAATAAAGTTTGGACAGCACTGGAGGCAATTTAGGGCAAAACCGGACAAAAATGCGTCAACAGGGATATTTTAGTCTTTTGCGCGTCGCGACGCTGAAACACTGCGCGCGCCGCGACGCCCAGCGTGAAGCCGAATCTGCTAACGTGCGCCAAGTCAACGGTCAACAATTGAGAAGTTTTGACTTTGCTAAAATGCGCCGTGCCACGTGTCACCATCACAATCCCATCTGCTAACATGCGCTGTGCCCACGTGTCATCATCATATGCTGCCGACACTCAGACTTGACACGTGTCGCCTCGTCATCAGCCACATCATCGGTCAACAAGTCAACCTTGCCACGCATCGTGCCCATCATCGTCCACGTCAGCAGGTCAAACCGAGTCAACATGCCACGTCAGCCTCAGCCAATCACAACTTGACACGTGTCACCACGTGTCGCAATCCTATTGTGCCGACAAGTGAACAGTCAGCCGCCACGCCACGTCATCGCCACGTCGTCGCCGCGTCAGCATGACGTCATCACAATAATTGAGAATTAGCCGCCTTGACACGTGTCGCGTGAACAGTCAGCCGCCTTGCTACGTGTCTCCTTCTCATCGTGCCACGTCGACAAATCCAGCGTCGCGACGCTGAGGTCCTTAGCGTCGCGACGCAGCTCGAACAGTGAAAAAATTTCCTATAAATAGAGCGCGAAATTTCAGATTTCAGTACACCATTCCCTCTCTCTTATTTGATGTAAATAGGAATTCTTCTCTCTCTAAGTTTCGTTTTTAATTTTTAGTTTTTACTTTTGTAATAATTTTAATTACTTTTTGTAATAATAGTAATCTACTTTCTTATTTTACAGTTTTTACTATTCACTATGCGGAGGTAACTTCCCTATGCTAGGGTGAAAGGTAATTATTTTACTATTGCTATTTAGATGAATAATCTCCCTTAAAAATAATATATTTACTATTTAAAATTCTGATTAATAAAGGATACCGCTATATTGGTCGGTTGACAATTCAATTTAATCTGGTTTAAACCTGACTAATCAAGGAAACCGCTATATTGGTCGGTTGGTAAATTTATTTTCTGTTGGTTTGAACCTGATTAATCAAAGATACCGCCAGATTGGTCGGTTGGTAAATTTATTTTGGTACCCCGCCTTTATGGCTGGATTATGGACAAATATTACCACCTATATGGCTGGTTGGACTTAATTTGACTTAATCAGGATACCGCCAGATTGGTCGGTTGGTAAAATATTATCACAAGTTTATATATTATTTTGGGAGATATCTAAATTAGTAGTAGTAAAAGTAATACCTTTTGCCTTAGCATTTTATTTCATTTGTAATTTACTTTTCAGCATTTTACTTATCGTAATTACTTTTCAGCATTTTCATTTTATGTCTTTTAAGTTTTTACTAGCCCTAGCTATGTGTCATAACTAAGTTAGTAATCTAGGGTTGTGATGAAATCCAATATCACCAGTTTATAAGGGTTAAATTATAATTTGGGTAATATAAAGATTTATTTATTGAGTCTTAATCTTAATGCTTTTTATTAACTAGCCACTAATAAAATTGATAAGGGAAACTTAAATGAACTAGACATAGGGATTTTAGGTTTAAGACCTCAGACTCAATAACCCACGATCTTCCTTGAGGATAGATAACCCTTTAATAGATTTCCTTACAGGATAGGAATATACCTGTCGGGCGGGGGTAGCCATAATTGGAACTTAATCTTAATGAATCCAGATAATTTGATTGACATAGACATATGGTTCAATTAGGTTAAATTGGATATTTGTAATTGACCATCGGAAGAGGCTTTTACATAATTTAGTGTTCCAGGTTAATAAATCAATATTTTACCCAATTATAAGATACCACTTCATCATTAAATAATATGGAATAAATCACAACCCTAGAGAGTTTTAATATTGAATTTTCTCAAAATATCTTTTCAACCAATTTTAGTTACTTGCTTTTAAATTTAGAATCGTCGCTATTTCAAATCAATCAAACAACCTGTCAGATATTAGTAATCATTTGACCTCATGAAAATTAATAGATAAGATTTTAAGTCCTCGTGGGATCGATACTTTTTATACTACTTGAACGATACGTACGCTTGCGTTATACGTGTGTGTTTACGCCGGTCAATAAACAACAAATGCGGGTTATTGCTGCAGCTGAGGCAGCAATAGAAGCCTTCTGGGTCGATAATAATCTAATTGGATTAGATATAATTCTGTTAGCAGCTGAGCTAGGCGTCAGTACAGGCTAAAAAATTAATGGTCTCATCAATGATCCAGATACATACTTCGATAATCATCTGATTCATTCGGATCATACATCCTGGCGATGTGATGATCAAATAAATCGCATCAGATGATAATCATGTAAATCCGCTGACGAAAGCCTTTCCTCAACAATTTGAGCCAATCGTACATAGTTCGGGTGTCAGACACTCGAGCGGCTTGCTATTGGCCAAGTGGGAGATTGTTGGACAATTATGACCCATAGCGTCACTATTTGTATAGATCATGGTGTTGTTGTACAAATTAACTATGTGACAAAGGAGATTGCACTCTTATCATTTGTGATTAGATCACCAAGATATATAAATGATAGGAGGTCCTTATGATTTGTTCCTGGATTGAGAATGATATGAGACAGTATCAGTCCACGAAGGATAAATCATTAAATATCCATAGTCAGAGTATTATCGAGATTGGACATCAATAAATACGTAAAAGACTAGTATTACGCTTGTGCACGTTGTGAGGGCAAAACGACATAATTCTCATATATTTGGGTATATGATACTCATGCAAGTGTAATAAGAGGTTTTGTTTTACCGATGGTACGGGAAACAGCTTCGCTCTGGATAGACCCCCTCAGAATTCCATTGGTAGTATGACTATGTGTCTATGGAAGTCCGAAATCAGGGTAGGTGTATTTGTTCTTAACCTGAGACTTGCACCGCTAATACTTGCGACAATCATATACTTTGGTTTTGGTCATCCAGGGCTTTAACCGGTTTATGTGTACGCCTTTTCTGGGTATATTGAGAATCGTAGTGTGTTGGGTGTGATGTCAAGACGGAAGTATCACTCCAGTCATAGTGGAGATGATGTTCACGTAGGATACGGACTGGTTCTCTTAAATGCTGCAGCTATCGGGATATTATGACAAGGTCATGTATATCCGATTATAGAGATTAGTTACCAGACATCCGACATGTGCTTCGTATGCGGCAGACACAATTCTAGCCCCAGGCCTAGCACATGATCATCCGATACTGGATCCACATACACAATACCAAGTATACTACGCCTGATATAGATCACTTATTCCTGTAAGCATGTTTCTGGAGAATTGGGTAGGCATGACGCTTTGCTAGAAGCCAACCTTGTCCTGTAAATCGGTAAAAACGTAGTACTAGGTACTTACGTATTCGGATAGTCTGACGACCGAATTTACTGCCAACATATCCGGGGATCTCATGGGTCGCTTCCCAAAGATTCACCGATGACGTATGACTCGCACTTAATTAATCTGGGATTAATTCGATGAGAGAGAAAATTAATCTGGGATTAATTGCGGAGATATTTTTTATCTGGGATAAATATCATTTAAAGAGAGATAAAGATTAATTTGGAATTAATTGATTAATTAATATATTCGATATAGTAAACGAAATTGGATTTCAACGCGAAATTAAAATTAGATTTTAATTCGGGCGAACGAGTTAATTTAGAATTAATTCGTTAGCGACGTGAATAGTGATTTTGCTAGGCATAATCATTTAATTACGTCCCAACGGAAAATTCGTTAATTTGGAATTAGCGAACCCGAGCCCGGGATTGTTTGCGAGCGGATTCGCATTTCAAATTCTAGTGCGGCATGCAAGTCAAATCAAATATCAAATCGCTAGTCGCATCAAGCGTCAAATCATTAGTCACTTTGAGTGATGTGACAACTAGTCACTTGATTGATTGATTGATGTAAATAGTGATGTGATTGGTTGGCATTTAAAACTTTAATTAGTTTGACTTTTTTAAAGCAAAATTGTGTATATGGTTTTAATAAATCAATTACCAATTTTAAATCAACCAAACACACATCTCTCTCTCATAACTTCTTCTTCTCTCTCGGCCTTGGAGGCTTTCTTTCTCACTTTACTGGTTTGGTTAAAACCGTGAGCAAGAAGGAAGAAATGAATGATTTTTGTTGCAAGATCAAGGTGCTAGCACACACATTGAGTTATCCTAAGGTGATATGGAAGTAATTTCGTGAGCAAGGAATGACCAAACAAAACTTGGAGCTTTATGGATCAAGCCAAAACCGAAAATGGAGGACACCTTGACAGTGGACTGCCGTGAGCTTCACCAACAAGGGCATAAAAATTTTGTTCTTCGTAGCATCCAATCCATTCATTGTGAGTATTATTCCGCCATTCTCCTTTGTGTATTCACTTGTTTTCATTGCTTGATAATGATCCTTAGACCTTAGAGAATCCAACACTACCCTACAACGGCACTTCACTAGTTAAATCCAAGGGTTCCGAAACAATAGGTTACACTCACAAAGGAATGATTAAATGTTAATCGAAATTCTTTGATCAAATCAAACAATGGTGGTTAATATATGAATAATAGTTATTCCCACATATATTAATCAATTGAGATTGTCTCGATCTATCATGCTAATACTTGACCTACCCTAAGGCATCACTTATTTGTAGGATGATAGATTTATGTGGCCTAGTAATTATTCTTAGGTTTTTGATTCATTTTAAATTGTCCATACATCATGTTTAATTTGATGCTAAAATGCTTATGATAATTTTAATATGCGGTGAATGAAATTTTTTTGAATGCATGTTTATTTTAAAAAATTTCAACCATTTTTCTCTGATAATTCCATACTTGCTAACGACAAATATACAAGAGAAAGTTACGTTAAAAAAAAGGTAACATGAAAGTTGTCCTGGTCTTTTGAAGACCTTAAATTTATCCTGAAGGATGAGTGTCATCGAAAGTCAAGTTGTATATGATACTCACAAAAGGTGGGTACGACCAATGAGAAGACCCACTGTTACTTTCTAGCACAGATGTTGGATTTTCTTGATGCAAAACATGAACTAATGGCTACAACATCTATGATGATGAAGTCATTTCAAGACATGTTCAGGTACCATTCAAAGCGGTAACGTCATGAGGCATTGGTCTTAGTGATGACCACTGACACACTCAAAAAGTGGTTCTTTACTCCCAAGTATAATAGTGTCGAAGTAATAAAATAACCCGGGAAGTCCGGGGTCGATTTACATGGATTAGATTTAGTAAAATAGAATGTTAAGTATAGCGAAAAGAAAAAGGTTTGATTTGTTGAAGTATTTGGAAACTTTTAGGTCAATAAGCAATAATAAAATAAAATGCTGGAGTTAGGGGATCCGATTTTAATAATTCAAATCTAGAAATCTCACTTTATTATAATATATAAATTGTCCTTGTTACCCAATTAATTTATCTCAGGAATTAATTATGCCAAAACATATAAAACCAACCATATAGGTGGTGTTCATTTATGTCGATAACAAGTCCAGTTAGGTACTTAGTTATGCCAAAATATATAAAACTAGCCATGTAGGCGGTAGCAAGATATGTTAATAACTAATCCAGATTTAAATCAAGTTTTAATCATTTGATTTCAACTTATTTATTATAATATAAGCGAGATTGATCTAAGTTTTCATTATAAAAGCTTCACCCTTTACCCTAGCAAAAAGAAATTAGCTACTTATTTTATAATTAAAAACACTCGTAATTTTATTACTGAAAGAAAAAGACATTACAGAAAGCTTAATAAATAAACACACAAGACACCCTCTTCCTAAAAATCTATAGAGAATTCAGAAAGAAAGTATGAAAATTTCTTCTACCGGAGGCTTCAATTTATAGGATGAGAAAGGTTCATGTGTCACGACGGTATGGCTGTACGCATTGCGACGCTTCTGCCAGCTGGGAGACACGTGTTGGAAAATGAGGGCGTCGCGACGCTGAAGTCAGTTGTGTCGCGATGCGCTGAGCCATGTCCGCAGTGTTGTTGTCTTAATGGGCACGTCGCGATGCTAAGGCCTTGCATGTCGCGACGCGCCTGCTGAAATTCCATTTTTACCCTATTCCAAGTCTGGTTTTTCCTGTCGAGCTTCCGAGCAGTATTTTACCTTCCAAATAATAAAATACACAATAATAATATACAAAACATAACTTAAAATAATATTTCACAGATGTGCTAAATTAAGGGGATTAGTGAAACTATAAGTGTTTAAATGATTGATTTTTCGTATAATATATATTCACTTTTTAGTTTTCATCACACCCCCACCAGCTTATTACTAGTCCCTAGTTAATTCAAGCGAAAACTAAAAGAAAAATTCTTATCCAAATTAACAATTGTTTTCATTCTTTTTAAATGATCAAATAAATAAATTCTCATATTCTTTTTATCATTCTTCCATACAGTCATTAAACAAGGTATTATTCAATTGATTGTGCCCACAATATTCACAGGTATTTGTTGAAAAGAGAGTAATAAATCTTCAATCCTTGTATCCAGCTCTGAGCCAATGACTTCCAAACTAGTTGGTTTAGGGTACTAGGTGTTAATACACCTCTACGGACTTATTTCCTCGGATCTCAGATATTTTTAAAAAAGATGCCCGATTTATTTAAGCTTTCTTTTTAACCCTTGTAAAGAGCTTTGGGCCAGTGACTCTCAGACCAATTGACAGGACACTAAGTGTTAAGACACCCCAACAGACTTAATTGTTTGAGTTAAAAAGGTTATGAAAATGAAATTATTCAAACACAAACTCAAGCCCTACCATTTTACGCGAACAATCAATGCTTACTGAGGTAAGATGTCCGGTTACTAATTTATCATTTTTTATATCAAGCCTTATCATTTTACGCGAACAATCAATGTTTGCTGAGGCAAGATGTCTGGTTACTAAGTAAAAGCATGATTAGTTTTTTTTAACAGTTATTTCATTGCCTTTAGGTGTTACCTCCAACAACTACAGAACTTAATATTACAAAATTTTCACTTACTATCCATGAGCATATGTTACCATGTCGTTGATAATATCTGTCAAATGGGAATAAAAAAATTTAATCAATATTATGGAGAATTCACAAATTTAAATGATTCAAAAATAAAGGAACAACAAATAACTTGTTATGAATTATTTTAAGATGCGTCTCAGGATCGAAAACTCTTTACACAGGCACCTCCGAACAATAATTCCACTTGTTTAGACTATAATTTGTTTTTAGTTTTTGTGTATATATATGTATATATATTCTTACACACAAAATAAAAACAGAGTAAAAAAAATAATTTTTTAATTTAAAATAACACGAAACATGAAAATTATCTAGTAACCTATGTTGGAGTCCTCTAAGGGTCCCAAGATCATAGATTAAGCATGAAACAATATGAATACACATCAAAGGAGGTGCGGAAAAAACTCACATTGATCGGTTGGATGCTCCGAAGACAAAAACCGAACTGCTCCTCCTTGCTCGGCAGTGGGCTGCTCGGTGGTGGACTGAGTAGTGGCTCTCATGGCAGTGGGTGGATCTCCTCCATGAAGAATCGGCCATGGACTCCATTAAAGCTCCAAGCTTTGTTGATAATCTTCCATGTTCACGAACTCACTTCCCTATCACCTTAGGATGCCTCCTAGAGTGTGCTAGCACATAGATCTTGCTACAAGATCATTTGCTTCTCCATTGTTTCGGTCAAAACCAGAAAAACAAAGGAAGAAACGGTCCAAGACCGAGAGAGAAGAAGAGAATATTTTGGCTCCAAAAAGCCCTAATACCGTAAAAGAGAGAGAGAATGTGGAAAGAGAAAAATTGCAAAAGGTTTATATATTTTCCAAAATTAATAAACCATTTACTTTTTCAATTTCAAAAAGCAAAGCATTAAATACTTTCTTTCAATCACCTCACATCAACTCACATCAATCTCTCAAATGTCACATCACTAAAAGTGACATGTGATTTGACGCTTGATGTGACTTGCGATTTGATGCTTGATTTGACTTGCGTGCCGCATTCGAATTCGAAATGCGAATGCGTTCGCAAATAATCCGGGCTCGGGTTCGCTAATTCCAAATTAACGAATTTTCCGTTGCGTCGTAATTAAATGATTACGCCTAGCGAAATCCCTATTCACATCGCTAACGAATTAATTCTAAATTAATTTTTTCGCCCGAATTAAAATCTAATTTTAATTCCGCGTCGAAATCCAATTTTGTATAATATATCAAATATATTATTTTATCGATTAATTCCAAATTAATCATTCTCTCTCTTTAATTGATATTTTATCCCAGATAAAATATCTCCGCAATTAATCCCTGATTAATTTTCTCTCTCATTAAATTAATCCCAGATTAATTAAAGTGCGAGTCATACGTCATCGGTGAATCTTCGGGGAGCGACCCATGAGATCTCCGGATATATTGGCAGTAAATCGGGTCGTCGGACTATCCGAACACGTAAGTACCTCGTACTACGTTTACACCGATTCACAAGACAAGGTTGGCTTCTAGCAAAGCGCCATGCCTACCCAATTCTCCAGAAACATGCTTACAGGAATAAACGATCTATATCAGGCGTAGTATACGTGGTATTGCGTATTTCGATCCAGTATTGGATGATCACGTGCTAGGCCTGGGGCTGGAATTGTGTCTGCCCCGTACGAAACACATGTTGGATGTCTGGTAACTAGTCTCTATATCGGATAACTATGACCTAGTCATATTATCCCGATGACTGCAGTACTTAAGAGAACCAGTACCGTATCCTACGTGACCATCATCTCCATATGACTGGAGTGACACTTCCATCTTGACATCACACCCAACACACTATGATTCTGAATATACCCAGCATTGGCGTACACAGAACCGGTTAAAGCCCTGGACGACCTCAACCAAAGTATATTGATTGTCGCAAGTATTAGCGGTACAAGTCTCAGGTTAAGACCAAATACACCTACCCTGATTTCGGACTTCCATAGACACATAGTCATACTACCAATGGAATTCCGAGGGGGTCTAATCCTGAGCGAAGCTGTTTTCCGTACCATCGGTAAAACACAACCTCCTATTACACTTGCATGAGTATCATATACCCAAATATATAAGGACTATATCGTTGTGCCCTCACAACACGCACAAGTGTAATACTAGTCTTTTACGTATTTATCGATGTCCAATCTCAATAATACTCTGACTAGGGATATTTAATGATTTATCCTTCGTGGACTGATACTGTCTCATATCATTCTCAGTCCAGGAACAAATCATATGGACCTCCTATCATTTATACATCTAGGTGATCTAATCACAAATGATAAGAGTGCAATCTCCTTTGTCACATAGTTAATTTGTACAACAACACCGTGATCTGTACAAATAGTGACGCTATGGGTAATAATTGTCCAACAATCTCCCACTTGGCCTATAGCCAATCACTCGAGTGTCTACCACCTGAACTTTGTACGGTTCGCTCAAATTGCTGAGAAAAGGTTTTCGTCAGCGGATTTTCATGATTATCGTCTGATGCGATTTATTCGATCATCACATCGCCATGATGTATGATCCGAATGAATCAGATGAATATCGAAGTATTTATCTGGATCATTGATAAGACCATTAATTCTTTAGCATGTGCTGAAGCCTAGCTCAGCTGCTAAGAGAACTATATCTAATCCAATTAGATATTTTATCGACCCCAGAATGCTTCTATTGCTGCCTTAGCTGCATCAATAACCCTAATTTGTTGTTTATTCGGTAACAGTATCTTGCTTGGAAGATTTCTAGCTCACTATACCGTTATTCAAACTTTATAGTACCGTTTGTGACTTTCAGTCGTCTTCATCGGTTGGGAAACTTGCGGTAGTGATCCTAGTCACTTCAAGTTCTCATTCTCCATAGTTTAAGACATCATCCTTAGTTCTCTAAGATACTTACAGACGTTCTTAACTTTAATCCAGTGACTATCACTTGGATTGGCCTGTTTGTGAATCCATATGCTCAAAGCGTATGAGACACCAGATAGCGTACATTTTCAATGTACGATTTCTCGGAGAGTTTTCAAAAGCCAAGCTTTCGCCGATTATTATGGGAATTTCATTTCAAAGAAATGACACATTATCATTATTTATAGGACAGCCATTGTCAGTGCGCTCCCACTAACCCTCTTATATACACAAGAATCATTTCGTTTTGAATTAAATCATAAACCATTATGATTACATCAGAACGATAATTCCAAGAACCTATGCTTGCTTCAATCCAAAAATGGATCGAACAACCTGCAAACCTTGTTTGCTAGTTTTGGTACGACAAAACCGACAGGATGTTATAAACATCCTCCAAAAGGTTTTTCTTTTCAGGAAAGTGATTTTCCCGTAAAGCTGACATATTTCACTAATGAAACATGCAGTAGTTGCAAGCATTGTCCAAATGGATTTACCATGGCAACAAGTAAAAGATTGAATCGTAATCAACACAATGTTGATAACGATACCTTTCCGATAAAAGCCTAGCTTAGTATGTTGGTATGTTGCCTTCCATGTACGTCTTCAATGAAGACTTATAGTACCATTAGGCACAATGCCTTACGGTACATCAACTAGTATCCAAACTTGTTGATATACATGGAATCCATTTCGGACTAATGACACTTTGTCATAATGGGGAGTTGATACCTTGTATCACTTCCTCATACGTAGTCAATTGGTATACCTCAATAAGATAGACATCTTTACGCGGTAAGATCAGAAACCCATACCCCAGGTTGTTTTCTGACTCTCTCCGACTCACGCGGTTCTTGTGTATTCAAAGATTAATGGTAATAGTTACATCCTTGATAAACTATTTGTGTTCCATTAAGGATTCGGTGCCTGGAATAGTATTACTCTGATTTTCATCGAGTTTTACCATCCTCCCTGTGGGAACACACAGGAAACTGGGCGACGCAATGTTGTCCCGGGCTCGGCGGCCCGGTCGGGAGTACGGAGTAGCCCGCAGGGGACTAAACCGGAGAGTAATAGAGTCGCCACCCGGTGTGAACCGGGACAAAGATTTAAGGCCGCACTCACCCCTCGCAAGGGAAGACCTCAAACCATTGGTTTCAGAATGGTCCCTTACTTATGCAACTTGTAATGTAAAGATTTATGCAATAATCCAACCAAGCTTATGACATATATTTCCAAGTGCACCACAATCCTAAATTCACATGCTTAAAAGTATAGTTTACATCTAACATACATGAAACCAAATCTTATTTCCAAATTCACATGCTCAAATGTAGGCCTTTGCAACAACAAGCACATAACGTCATAAGAATTCAATCATTCATGTCAATATAAACACAAACAGTCATGGTAACATTTGCATGTAATGTAAAGGAAATCAAAATGACGACAAATAATATTGTGGCGCATTATGTAAAGAAGCATATAAGATATGGTCAAAATAACCGCATGATAAACGAAATCAATACAAACACGCAACTTTAAGAGATGAAGAAAGACACGAATTTAAACATGCCAAAGATGAAAAAATCAAAGATGCAATTTTACATTAAAGATGAACATGCCATAATGTGATGCTAAAGGATCTGTTTACCGTGTGCGTTCGTGCAGCGTTCGTATACGCGTTCGAATGGTAAACAGAAGGTTCTCGTTCGAGTAGCGTTTGTAAACGCGTTCGAACGGAAATGAAACAGAATGCTCACGTTCGTATGGCGTTTGTGAACGCGTTCGAACGGAAATGAAACAGAATACTCACGTTCGTGTGGCGTTTGTGAACGCGTTTGAACGGAAATGAAACAGAATACTCACGTTCGTGTGGCGTTTATGAACGCGTTCGAACGGAAATGAAACAGAATGCTCACGTTCATATGGCGTTCGTGAACGCGTTCGAACAGAAATAAGACCTGATGCATGACAAGGAAAAATACATGCGCGTTCGAGTT
The DNA here is from genome assembly GCA_019454045.1 of Zanthoxylum bungeanum. Classification (NCBI taxonomy): domain Eukaryota; kingdom Viridiplantae; phylum Streptophyta; class Magnoliopsida; order Sapindales; family Rutaceae; genus Zanthoxylum; species Zanthoxylum bungeanum. The sequence goes on from SKCR01008626.1 coordinate 14,088, forward strand.
GCGTTCGTAAACGCGTTCGAACGGGAACAGACCTAATGCATGAAATGGGACGCAATACATAAACAACAAAATAAAGGGCGCGCGGCGAAGTACTGCCGTAAAGGTGGCCTTTTGGGGCTCTTGATCTCTCAAGAGAGGACCTTTAGAACAACATACTAAGCCCATGCGCGTCACATCAATCATGCATACAAACATAAAGACAATCATATCAAACTAAGTATGCCCGATTGAGCGTATCTTGCATTCAACCGGACACACATCAACCGGCGCGGCAAAGCATCGTGGTAAAGGGCTTTAAACCCCTCCCCATGGGGGATCTTTCATTCCACTTACTAAGCCCATGCGCTTGATTGAACCATGCATAAAAAAATATAAAGACAATCATATCAAACTAAGCATGCCCGATTGAACGTAACTTGCATTCAACCGGACACACATCAACCGGCGCGGCGAAGCATCGTGGTAAAGGGCTTTAACCCTTCCCCATCGGGGATCTTTCATTCCACTTACTAAGCCCATGCGCTCGATCGGATCATGCAGGAATAAGCAACATATAGAATTCAAGTGATGAGAAATAAATAAACCAAAACAACACAAAACAAGAGAAGGTGCCGTTTACTCAAGTGGTACGTGGAGTTGTATCCCAAGTACAGACCGCACTACCGTCTATTCGGATTCGGCTACGGAATTTACGTCTGGGTTTCCATCCTATATACCACAAGAGACGACACTCTTCCATTTCATTCAAGCCACAACATGCATCCATAAACGACTCTCATGCGAATAAAATTCAATAATAAAAGAAACGAATATAAACTAATGAAAAAGTGCCCTCAGGTCTAACCTTTTAAGTCGTCTCTCGGACTCGCGTTTCACGAAGATCGGAAGGGGTAAAGCTCCGCAACTCTTCCGGTTCACTGGTTCACTATTCTCGTTCGTTGTCTTACTGTTTTGAGTCATCGTTCTCCGTCTTTTGCTGCTGTTTTCGCTGTATTTCTGCTCGCCATTTCAGCTCACTGTTTCAGGTCATATTCTTCTGTTTCAGTGGACTGTTTTGGTGTTCTTGGTGGATTGTTTTGATGTTCTTGGTGGACTGTTTTGGGTGATCTTTTGGTGTTTTTAGGCTACGGTTTTGGTGTGTTTGGGGAGGTATTGGGTTGCTGTTTGGGACTGATTTCAAGGGTTAGGGGCTGCTGTGTGTTGTTCTCGTTAATTTGGTGAAGGAAGGGTTGTTCTGTGTGTTGTTTGTGTTTTGTAGTTTGCGTGTGATATGGAGAGTGTCTTGATGTCTTGGGCGTGTATTAGAGAGAGTGGAGAGCTAGGGGAGGCTTTTCTTGTATGAATGAGCTAGCTAGGGCCTATGGGCGTGAATTCCAATTGTGTGAAGGGAGAGGATGGCTTTGGTTAGGGGTTGTTTATATAGAGAAGGGCTAGGGCTACACCTTGTCTCACAAGGAAGGGATTTGGCATTAAAGGGAGGATTTGATTTGGTCTTGGATAAGGAAAGCAAGGGATTTGATTTGGTTTAGATTAGAAAGGTTGAATATTTAGTTTGTGTTGATTAGGGATACAATATTTTATGTTAGGAATAATATATATTTGATTGGGAATATAATTGGTTGATTGATTTTAATTAGGCATGATTTTAGTTTAAGTTGGTAATTGTTTATTTTATGTTTGGTATATGTTTTATTTAATTATTTAATTAATTTAATCATTATCTTATTTAGTTAATATTTAAATTGGGATGTGTTTTATGGGCTTGGGCGTGTGGGCCAAGGCTTGGGCGAATTGGGCTTAATGTGAGGCTAGCAGCAAAACCAGAATTACCGACACCGTTCGAACGCTTCATCGAACGCGGCACGAACGCCCGCAATCTGTTTGACGTTCGAACGTATATACGAACGTAGCACCAACGAAAACAGTGAACCTTATTTATTCTGAATTCCCCCTTCCGATGTCCGTTTTCCGTGACCTCCGTGACTTAAAAGGTAGTGTCTCCAAAATGAGACTCATCATAGGGACTTATGTGTAAAAATGCAGTGCCTACACTCCCACTTACCACTGCATATCGGTATTCCTCTTAGGAAAACCACATGGTGAGCAACAATTTAATTGTTCTCTGGTGAGTTGTATAAGTACAATACTTATGGTATCCATAGGATAACCTACAATTGGCATTTATCCAATTTGGGTTTTAGTTTGGTATCATCCAAACATATGCCCAGCATACCCAAATATTCAGGAATGTGAAACCCGGTTTCTTTCCTGTTCACATCTAATATGAAATCTATCAAACATATTTTAATGGAACCTTATTCTAAATAAGTTCTGCACTGTTTATGTGTATCCGTTGAAGGAAATAGTAGCTCATAGCGACTCTTGATTAACCTTATCATGTCCAACAAAATTCGGTTATTCAGTTCGGTCACACCGTCATAATGACGTGTTCTGGGAGGAGTCCTCATTTGAAAGAATACTTTACTCTTTCAAGTATTTTAGAAATTTATTGCTTAAGTAATTTCCATTACGGTCTTACCGTAACAGTTTAATACTATAGCCGATCTGTTTGTTTATTTCGTGTCGAAACAGTAAAAGTTTCCGATTTTTGTTCTTCAAAAGAAACACATAACCATTACGGGATGCCACATCCGTATAGGTCACGAAATATTCATATCCACATCTAGCCTAGCTAGACATGGGCCCATTAACTTCACTATGAATTAGGGCTAACAGATCGGTGGCATTTACACTTTTACCAAGTAAATAGTGTTTTAGGCATTTTGCCCGATAAACTAGATTCGTAGACTTTATTTGAGTGGAATTAAATCAGTCCTGGTACCCGCTCTTCAAAAGTGCGGATATACGATTCTTGTTTAATGTGTCCCAGACAACATTGCCACTTTTAAGTTTCTCCCTGATTAAATCAGTTCGAGCTATTTGTTTATCATGTTATACATGTGAGATTTATTTATATTCTAAATATAAATTCTTTCGTTCACATCTAATGTGTTTATCTAGATATCATCTTTATATAATAAAGCACTTTAGTGTTCTAGAATATAAAGGTATATCCGCAACGGATTATACACTGATATGGAGATAATGTATCTAGTCAAACTAGTTACATTACAACAGTTTCCTAATTTATGTACATACCCAAAGGGTAGTTCCTAAACTTAGGTATTTACGGTCAAAACAACGATTTTCGTCCCGTTTCCGATTCGTAGATTAATCTCTATTGAATTCAGTATCATGTTCAAAACAGATTCTAAACATCAATACATATATATGTACCACACTAAGTATTTAAATCTAATTTTAATAGTAGTAGTGAACATAATTATGACAAACATATTTGAAGTCAGAGCCTTGCTCGTCTTCAATTCCTTTTGGGATATATCCTTTATCTTCCCAGAAGACTATAATGATTTTCCTTTCTCCTTTTCCACACTCCAGAAGCCTTTGGCCAAGCCTTGGCATTCTGGAATATCGAAGTAAGGTGCGCCTTGCGCTACTTGCCTAATTGCAAACTTTGACTTTATCTCCTTGAAGAATAGTCATTAACTCTCCAAGAGTTTATTATTGCAATTTGATTGCTTCTAAAATCTAAGTATAGATTTATGAAGATCCTTCAATTTCAATATCATACTTTAAGAATCTAATTCTTAGTTCTGATAAAGAAATTAAGGAGTCTATATGACAAGTATAATGGATTAAGCACTAAAGTTATCATTACATGAATATTCCAAATATCATGTTCCACTTATTAGCTTAACTCCAAGATTAGGCCTAATATGTTATTTTATCAAATAAATCAACTTATTATTTTTCCAGGACCATCCTGAAATATTATTCCCAATTTGAAAATTATAGTCGTTTAAATACATTTTCACCCAGGATTATGTTTTAAACACTAATTTTTCATTTTCAATCTTGATTCTAATAGTCCAACTATTTAATCAAGGATTTGTGGTACTATGTATTATATTGATTATTATAGTCCAACTATATAATCAAATATAATCTAAATTAATTAACCTCAATTACATTGATTACTATAATCCAATTATAAAATCAACTGTAAATCGAAATTAATTAATTCAAATATATTGATTACTATAATCCAATTATATAATCAACTATAATACAGTCCAACTGCTTATTAAAACAACAATTTAAATATTAGTCCAACTAACATTTAATTGATTTGACGAAATATGTGTGATTGAGCGCGTATGACGAGTAATTGAACGAATATTGCGAATTCAATTCTTGCCTCCCACTATTTTTCGGCGAGCCTCCAACCCTCTGTCGAGTACTCGGGAAATCGTGTTTCCTAGTGGGCTAGGATCCCGTTAAATATCACACAATCTTGACTTTGGCCAACAAATTGTATGATAATTAACTAGGTAGATCTCTAAGATCGATTGGATCCAATCCAATTTCTAGATCCGGTAGGGGGACATCCAAGTCCGAAACATATATCTTATATATGCCAATACATCCAATGTATTACCTAACCTTTTTACTCTGAATCAACTAAGCCTTGGCTTTGGCACAACAAACTTAGTGATCCCAGTCAAGCCCGACCCATTGACCATGGAAAGCTTTGTAACCAATGTCGATGGACAAGAAGTGGTCTTGACTTTGGCCAACAAACCACAACTTGGACAAGACACTGATATGGAACAAAGCCTTCGTGATTCAAACACATCTTCGACAGACAAAAGCCTTGACTTTGGCCAACAAACCAATGTCGTCTCGGATCTTGAGTGAGAATCACTCAATGGAAGGAAAGACGTTTAATATTTAGCGAAGGTTTTTCGCGTGCAAATTGACAACCAATTATTATCTTTGTTAAGGTCTCATCATCATACACCCTTAAGCATGCATTCTAAATACATAATAAAGCGCATATGAAATAAATAATAATAATATGCGGATGGATATTTTACATTGATCCTAGATCAAATCTCTCACTTTCTCTCTCCAGCTAGCACATGTATTACTTCTACTTGTTACACTACACTTCTAAAGAAACCTCATTTACATTGAGGGGAATATGTGAGAAGAGAATATAAAGAAATAGGAGATAAGGCTGGACTCGCAGGTCCAATTAATAAATCAAATTTATTACAATTTCCAAAATTGCCCTACCCATCTAATATATATCTGATATACATTATTCATGCATCACAACCATGTATTCACACAAGCATGTTATCAATCAATCTAATCAAATTAATTAATATGATAATTAGTGATCATCTAATGTTCAAACAACGATTTGATTTTGTTCGAGTCAAACTCATTTTGCGAACAAATACTCAAAGTACGAATTCTCGAATTAAATTAAATTACATAATTAAATCCAATTTAATACGCATTTAATTCTAATTCACTATTTAATTCCAAATTAAATATTACACTTTATAAAATAAACCTTATGACTTAAATTCTGAATTTAATCGTTACGGGTCTCAAAGCCTAATTAATATCCAATATTAATTTAATTAAAGTCCAATGGGCTTTTAATTAATTTCTTCAAGGTATGGACTTTTGGTCAACTCGGGTCAAACCGAATAACCAAAATCCAATCAGGGAGTTACCCCATAAGCCCAGAAATTAATTTAGGCCCATTAGGCCCAATTAAACTTTAAAGGTTCATTAGTCGCATTTGGGCCTTTTGGATGCGGTTTTGGGCCTAATTGGATCCAACCAATTTTGTCTAAACCCAACTTTGTTACAACAAAGCCCAACAAGCCCAATAACAACTTTAAAAGCCAAATCCAATTTAAGGCCCAATTTAATTAAATTACAAAATCCAATTTTTACAATTCAATTAAACTAAGTGTATAGCATTATTAATTACCCAAATCAATATTCCAAAACACCAAATTTGTCCAATTAATCATGCTTATCATCAATGAATCATGTCCAACATAATTTGATCAAAATCAAACCCAATTTTCATGCCTATAGTTCTCGGCCAAGGAGGAAAATAATGCCCAAATCAAATTCAATCCAATTGAACCAAATTAAACATTAAAACAATATCCCCTAATGATTTCTAGCTCATCCAATGAATCAAAAAATTAAAATCCAAGACAATTTTAGGGTTCTAATTTTCGGCCAACACAAGCCAAATTGGGGAAATTTGTTCCAAACCAAATTTCTTCAAATTGATCTAATCAATCATCAATTAAACATCAATTAAGCATATTCATCAATCTAATTTCATCAAATAATTCCCAAATTTGTTTTGCCCAATTTTAGCCCTAAAATCAATTTCATGCAATCAATAGCTCTGATACCATTGTTGGAGTCCTCTAAGGGTCCCAAGATCATAGATTAAGCATGAAACAATATGAATACACATCAAATGAGGTGCGGAAAAAACTCACATTGATCTGTTGGATGCTCCGAAGATAAAAACCGAACTGCTCCTCCTTGCTCGGCAGTGGGCTTCTCGGTGGTGGACTGAGTAGTGGCTCTCACGGCAGTGGGTGGATCTCCTCCATGAAGAATCGGCCATGGACTCCATTAAAGCTCCAAGCTTTGTTGATAATCTTCCATGCTCACGAACTCACTTCCCTATCACCTTAGGATGCCTCATAGAGTGTGCTAGCACATAGATCTTGCAACAATATCATTTGCTTCTCCATTTTTTCGGTCAAAACCAGAAAAACAAAGGAAGAAACGGTCCAAGACCGAGAGAGAAGAAGAGAAGATTTTGGCTCCAAAAAGCCCTAATACCGTAAAAGAGAGAGAGAATGTGGAAAGAGAAAGATTGCAAAAGGTTTATATATTTTCCAAAATTAATAAACCATTTACTTTTTCAATTTCAAAAAGCAAAGCATTAAATGCTTTCTTTCAATCACCTCACATCAACTCACATCAATCTCTCAAATGTCACATCACTCAAAGTGACATGTGATTTGACGCTTGATGTGACTTGCGATTTAACGCTTGATTTGACTTGCGTGCCGCATTCGAATTCGAAATGCGAATGCGTTCGCAAATAATCCCGGGCTCGGGTTCGCTAATTCCAAATTAACGAATTTTTCGTTGCGTCGTAATTAAATGATTACGCCTAATGAAATCACTATTCAGATTGCTAACAAATTAATTCTAAATTAATTCGTTCGCCCGAATTAAAATCTAATTTTAATTCAGCGTCGAAATCCAATTTCGTATAATATTTCAAATATATTATTTTATCGATTAATTCCAAATTAATCGTTCTCTCTCTTTAATTGATATTTTATCCCAGATAAAATATCTCCGCAATTAATCCCAGATTAATTTTCTCTTTCATTAAATTAATCCCAGATTAATTAAAGTGCGAGTCATACGTCATCGGTGAATCTTCGGGGAGCGACCCATGAGATCTTCGGATATGTTGGTAGTAAATCAGGTCGTCGGACTATCCGAACACGTAAGTACCTCGTACTACGTTTACACCGATTCACAAGACAAGGTTGGCTTCTAGCAAAGCGCCATGCCTACCCAATTCTCCAGAAACATGCTTACAGGAATAAACGATCTATATCAGGCGTAGTATACGTGGTATTGCGTATTTCGATCCAGTATCGGATGATCACGTGCTAGGCCTGGGGCTGGAATTGTGTCTGCCCCGTACGAAACACATGTCGGATGTCTGGTAACTAGTCTCTATATCGGATAACTATGACCTAGTCATATTATCCCGATGACTGCAGTACTTAAGAGAACCAGTACCGTATCCTATGTGACCATCATCTCCATATGACTTGAGTGACACTTCTATTTTGACATCACACCCAACACACTACGATTCTCAATATACCCAGCATTGGCGTACACAGAACCGGTTAAAGCCCTGGACGACCTCAACCAAAGTATATTGATTGTCGCAAGTATTAGCGGTGCAAGTCTCAGGTTAAGACCAAATACACCTACCCTGATTTTGGACTTCCATGGACACATAGTCATACTACCAATGGAATTCTGAGGGGGTCTAATCCTGAGCGAAGCTGTTTCCCGTACCATCGGTAAAACACAACCTCCTATTACACTTGCATGAGTATCATATACCCAAATATATGAGGACTATGCCGTTGTGCCCTCACAACACGCACAAGTGTAATACTAGTCTTTTACGTATTTATCGATGTCCAATCTCGATAATACTCTGACTAGGGATATTTAATGATTTATCCTTCGTGGACTGATACTGTCTCAAATCATTCTCAGTCCAGGAACAAATCATATGGACCTCCTATCATTTATACATCTAGGTGATCTAATCACAAATGATAAGAGTGCAATCTCCTTTGTCACATAGTTAATTTGTACAACAACACCGTGATCTGTACAAATAGTGACGCTATGGGTCATAATTGTCCAACAACCTATCCCCTCCCCCCAACCAAAATGAGACATTATCCCCAAGTGTTTAAAGGAACGAGAAGTAGAGTTTAGAAGATATCACATGGTTAGTGTGAAATTGAGAATTGCATCTACGATTAAAGATTGCAGATTAATATCTAAGTTTACTCTGCGCTTTTTGCCATGATCGTTACCAGACCAATTCAATTTGGAAAGAATATGGTCGCTTTTTGGTTCATAAGCTAAGAGTTGGTCAATTAAATCATCAATTTTTTTGACAGTAGGAAGATATCTCTTACTGGTTTTGAAATGAACCCATTTCTTTTGGCATCTTCTAGAAATACAAAAGAAAATCGAAAAATCCATTAACATTAAACAGCCCAATGGGTTTTTGGTGAATATTCAAGTTTGCCCATGACGCAACTGTGAATATTTCTTCCAACGTTCCTAGCCCACCTGGTAAAGCAATAAAATCTTCAGCATGATTGATCATTTCAGTGAGTCTTTCACACATACCTGGGACAATACATTCTTCTCCATTTGATTTTTCGATGATGTTGTCCTCTGTTAAGGGTTTTGGAATAATCCCCAAAACTTGACTCTCACATTCTTGTACAGCCTTTGAAACACACCCTATCGATCCAAAATTGCCCTCATCATATACTAAGTACATATTTCTTGCAGCCATAACTCTACCCAATTCTTTTGCAGCCTCAGTAAATTTTGGTTTAGTTCCAGAGCTAGTTCCACAAAACACACAGATATTAGTGACCCATCGTCTTGAAGTTGTCTCCATTTGAACTATCTCTTTTAGATAGATGTGTTAAAGAGAGAGACGTGATGAGCTGAATTTATAGATCCTGAAAAGGGTGAGTAATAAAAGCACTAGTACCTGCAAAATATTAATTATTAGATGAACATGAAAATAAATCATGATAGTCAAAAAGTTTAGATACTGTCGACAAAAAGTAAAGTAAATCAAAACAGTAATAAATTAAAACAATATGTACTGGTAATTGTGATTGGGGCTCACACTTTCCTCTGGTTTTACGTCCAGTAACGGCTTGAATGCCCTCTATGGATCGGGGATAGGCTTCCCATCCAATTTTCTTAAAAATTGGCAAACAAGGTCTTTTAAAGTCAGATTCTGGAGACTATTGTTGTCTTTCTTTTTGAAATTGTGTATGTAACTTGCGAATCTCACGATGAACATTTCCACTATGATGCATCTCAAGAGTCATTGATATATCATCTAAAGATTCATTACTCAAGCCATCTATAATGAATCAAATTTTATCTTCGTGATTATCAGATACCATTCCTAAAGAATGACAACGAGTGTTGTACGTGCGATTTAACACTGCTTCCAAATTTAGCAAACATGTATCAAATGAGTCATTGATAGCTCAGATAGCGGAAGACAATAAGGAGATAAAAATTCAAATC
>SKCR01008627.1:0-24010 GCA_019454045.1 Zanthoxylum bungeanum
GATCATCATCTCCACTATTACTGTAGTGGTACTTCCATCTCGACATCACACCCAACACACTACGATTCTCAATATACCCAGAAGAGGCGTACATAAAACCTGTTAAAGCCCTGGACGACCAAAACCAAAGTACATTGATTGTCGCAAGTATTAGCTGTTCAAGTCTCAGGTTAAGACCAAATACATCTACCCTGATTCAGACTTCCATAGACACATAGTCATACTACCAATGGAATTCCGATGGGTCTATCCAGAGCGAAGCTGTTTTCCGTACCATCGGTAAAACACAACCTCCTACTACACTTGCATGAGTATCATATACCCAAATATATGAGAACTATGCCGTTATGCCCTCACAACGCGCACAAGTGTAATACTAGTCTATTCCGCATTATCGATGTCCAATCTCACTAATATTACGACTAGAGATATTTAATGATTAAACCATCGTGGATTGACACTGTCTCATATCATCTCAATCCGGAACTAATCATATGGACCTTTCATCATTTATACATCTTGGTGATCTAATCACAAATGATAAAAGAGCAATTTCCTTTGTCACATAGTTAATTTGTACAACAACACCATGATCTGTACAAATAGTGACGCTATGGGTCATAATTGTCCAACACTTCGTAAATTCGAAGGTGGCCGAATTGCGTATATATGAGCTAGCCTTATATGACGAACGTGTCTGAACTTAGAAAGTCCCACAATATGAAGTATATTTGTTGAGCACTTGGGTAGCCGATAATGTTTGATAACAAATAATATTTGATATTATAATTATCAATCAAAGTAATTAAGTGTTATTAGATAACATTAATTATTTACTTGACCAAATGAGGTTAATTAGATTAATCCAAATTAATAATCACAAAAGAGATTTGTTGTAATTTCATAAATATCTATACCATTGTAGTATATTTTGGTAATTACAAAATATATAATAATAGGTGTATTTGACTTGATTTAATTGGATTAAATCAAAGTGATAGACAAAGTTGATTAGTTACACCTAATATGCATATTTAGACAAATTGGATTAAGCCCACCTAAAAGTTGATTAGAAATTTTATTAATTAAAAAATACATAAGCTTGACTATAAAAGGCAAGCTTGAACAAGTCTTTGATTAAGTAAGCAAAAAGAAAACATAAGAAAAATTCACCTAAAGAAAGTATTTGTGAGAGAAGCTTTAGAAGTTCTTTACATTTTCAACAATGAGAAGAAGATTGGATCTTGGAATCAACTTGATAAATAAGTTTGATCATCTCTAAATGTATGTTTTTCATTAGTGAGTTGTTATCATTAGTGAAACACATAGTGGTGTATTATGCATTAGATACATAGTAACATAGCTTGAAGTTAAAATTAGTTAATGAATTGTGTATGGATATTTTGGAAGCATAAACACAATATGTTTGTGATTGGATCAAATATGTTCATATTGGACATGAAACATAAAATTAGAATTTGGAACTCTAGATGAAAGCTTGGAGCTATGACTACCATTCTAGAATTACTTGACCACATTTGAGTGACGTAAAATTGTTCATGAGTCATTTCTTTATGGGATTCTTGTTTGATTTATATTTTGATTCCAAGTAATGCATATATATATATATATATATATATATATTGAATACATTTATGTTTATTCTATAACATGTGTTGATGTTGGTTTTGATGTTAAAATCAGATTTTGGGTGTATTAAAGTGTTTGGAGAAAATTGGAAGTGTTTTGGATTGGATCCAAGTAGAAAAATACTTTTTGCCAATATTTTACAGAGGCTAGTGTCACGATGTGTGCCTTTGCGCGGCACGACGCTATCCTCTTGGTGTTGAGTGTCGCGAAGCTCAAGCATGTGCAACACGACACGCTGAGACTTGGTGCTCTCATACTTTGCACGTCGCAATGCACGCACAACATGCATAGCAGTGCCTGTTAACGTTGAAACTTAATTTTCTCTGTTTCGAAGTTTTTGAGACTTTGATTTGTCCCAAATATTTTCCTAAGGACTCTTAACGAAATATATTGGAGTATACACAGCGGAAGGCGCGATGGAAGGGCGAAAAAAGGTTTTTAAATATTTTAAAATTTTTCCGTGCGAATTAATAAATATCAAATATTTTAATTCACCCAAATAACTTTAAATATATTATTTATTAACATTTAATACCATAATATATTTCGAAACCCGAGGAATTATTTTACGAAAATATTTTCGATAAATACTATGTGTAACGGACAAACGATCAAACCAATTGACCAACAACCGAGACGAGTTGACCCGGTCACTTGGGCAGTGTCCGGTCAACCCTTGGACAGCCCAAATAGTGACCCATTCGTAGTTTGGACAGACGTGACACGACGAGCCTATTTCGACATGAATTTTACAATTTTCTCGCGTTTTTGCCCCGAAACAATTTCCGAAATTAATCCACCACCCAATACACATACAAAATCATCCAAATAACATATTTTTACGTGAAAAATGTTCTGATTTACTACCCCAACTACAGATCTGATCCAGAATTATTTTGTCCAATTTTCATGCCAAAATTCAATTTATTCACAAAATTAATCCAATTAATTTACACCAAAATTAATCACCACAATACAAAGCCTAAAGAACAATTCTAGGCAATATTTGAGTGGCAATATCACTCTAGAATGATAATTTTAATTTTGAGATAATTCACTAATTAATCTACAACACATGTTTAATAAAGAAAACTATTAAGGTTAAATAAACTATCAACACCAAGTTTTGTTTCAAACATATATCCAATATATATATATATATATCATACATATTTACATGTTTACATGTTTGAGAAACAAAATTAAGAAAATAGAAACTAGAAACTCAAGATTACCTTAAAATCAAGTTATAATTTCTTCAATTTTCCTTTCCTTGGAGTTGATCAATTCATTATAAACCCTAACCCCTTTTTTCTTTTGTTTCTCAACTCATGAGAATGGCTAAAGCTTGCAAAATTGAAACAAGTTCCATTTATATAATAATTCTCCAAATTTCGAAAATTTGGAATTTTTTTCAACAAAAATAATAATTATTTTTTGCTATACTTTTGATACCTCATTGATCTTATGCAAATAAAATATTTATTTTGATATTTTTGTTAATTAAAAACATGTGTCAAAAACACATGGAATAGCCAATAAAAATTGGCCAAATAATAAGAATATTCCTAACAATATTCTTATCCAAAAATAAATAAATTAATCTATTTTATTTAATTAACAATAAAATAAAATAGAAAAATGGAAAAAGATTCCAAGAATATTCTTCCAATTTATCATTATTAATAATAATTAATTAATAATAATAATAAAACAAATGTCAAAATCTAATTGGTCAATAATGTGTATCTAATCAAAATTATGTATCGTATACAAATACACATTATTTAATACGCATGTGTAAATTATGAATAATGCGAATTATTCATAATTAATTGCCCAAGTGCTCAACGAGTACACTTTATATTATGGGACTCTCTAGGTTCAAGTTTATCTCTCAAAGAAACCATTTTCGTGTCCGTAATTTATCCAGTCACAAATTACGACGACCACAGATAATCGGTTGAATCATCCAAGTCGAAGTCATTGCATATATTTAATCCCTCTGTCATAGGTTATCCGAATTGCTCTGGAGATATAGATTAAATGTCAAATCTCTGCTATGAACAATTCATGTGTCGCGACATAATTATGATTCTTAAATAAATATTCACAACTCGTTTCTGAATCATAACTCGGCCAAGGATTTCAAAGAATCACAAATTGGATACCTAAATCTCGTACAAGAGTCTGATAGATCCTCTCTGGATACATCACATGATATCGTGAGTATCAGTCTATACCCGACGAACATAAGAAGGTATGATCTTAAAAGATCGTTGACTTGACTTCCATCAAAATATGGAGGATATCTCACATATCCACAATGGTATCTCAAATGAGTCGTTCCTATTGACGTTGGTGTACCATCTATCAGGAATCTTCAAATGAGTCGTTCAGTATTTATCCAATAAATACCTACGTGTTTATATGAGTCTCCCAAGACTCATGGTTTACTGAGATAAACCATTAGAACAATTCTAATATACAACACGTATCTGTCTCACGGGTTTACTAACTGACCATGTATGTAAATCTTGACTAGGAACAAATATAAGAATGAATTGTATTGTGACAATTCTCAGTGACAACTGCGGCGCTTTTGCAATTACGTCACAACTATTCATTCTAAGGTCTTTTACGCCTTTACCATATAAAATGTATATTGATGAAAATTACTAAATTTTATTCATAATAAAATATAAATGTACATTGTATTTACAATAAATACAACAAAATTTGGCGCGCCGAGCACCCACTCTAATAATATAGTATTCCATTAAATTATTTAAAAATACACCCATGCTCTATATCCAAATGTTAGACCCATTTCCGTTGCACGGGGTACCGATTCGACCCTAGGGGTTCCACAACCATCCCAACTATTTGTCTCAATATTATGAAGAACAGTGTTCTGTTCCCTGTCATTCTGTGTTTTCCAATCGAGAATTGATTCATGTTATCTAGGATCCTCTAGTTGTCCACTAGGTGTAACCGTTGTCGGCTGGACATATGACTTAGTGGTTACTCTCATCTATGGATCAATCATGTTTTCAAGAGGAGGGAATTTTTCCTGGTAGGTTGATGTTGACGGTGTAAACATGCACATCTGTATTACTGGGATAGATTGGAAAGTCTTCTACTCCGATCTATAAGCTTATGCACAACTGGATTATTTTGGTTCTTTAAGCAAGCCTTCTTCTTTCATAATTTCCAACACTTTGTGGTAGATGGGCATAAATTATTCTCTATCTAAGATCTCATTGCATATGCCGATCCATGGCTTTGAATCCGAGTCACGATCTCTTCGTGGCTTCTGTTGTTTGCAAGGGTCTTGAACTTTCTTATTTGTTATGCGTCTTCGTCGTGAAATATCTTCTTCATCACTTCCATCATATCTAGAAGGACAATCTAGATCACACATATTTGGATTAACATCCTAGATGAAATGTCTATCTGTTTTTGCTACATAAATTGGCCATCATTTACAGTCGAAACATTCAACATGTATTTCTTCTCTTATAACTTCTAGAGAGATCATACAAGAGAAAAGAATTTGGGATTCTGATGGATTGTGGAAGTTTATTTTGACAATACCATCAGACATTTTTTTTTAAAAACAACTGTTGTGCATTGAATAGGCTGAGATTCTAAATGAAACTTCCCGTAATTTGTCAGCCATTCAAGAGGCATTAGTTTTAACATCTCTTCTATATAGATCTGTCTTCGAATTTGCATGATCATTAGTATGCTGTCATTATATGAAAAAATCATCAGAGCATCTGATGATGTCTGAGAAGTTGACAGATCTAAGGCATGATTCTGAAGCATATATATACACCAACTGGTGCTGTAGAGTTGCAACCTTAGAAGTATTAACTTGATCGGCTAATTGGATTTGGACCTGGATATTCAAGGTTGTGGGCAAATTTGGATCCTGCAAAGACATATTAAAGTTGGGGTAAAAGGTCAGTAACACATTCCTCGTGTGGAGAGTTGTTAAAAATGTTCTGATCACTACATATTGATAGTATTTGAATATAGAGTACAACAAAACCATTCTGGTTGTAAGATTAATCTTTTCCTCCCGTGAAGAGTAAGGATGATTCGAACTACTCCTATGTGAAGTGTGCGTAACCTTTTCTTTTCCGATTGGAGATAAACTCATTTGGAATTTCCAAAGTCATAAATTATTTAGCTTTAGTAATTTCAAAGGAACACTGGTCTAACTTGGAAGACTGAACATACTCTTTAGGCATAGGACGCTTAGTAGAGATAAGTTGGCGAATACTTAGGGGTAAGCATCGGTTCCGGTTCTACCCGGAATCGGACTGATTTTCCGGGTTTGGAACCGGAACCGGTTGTAATCGGGTAGGTTCCGGTTCCAAATATGAAGGAACCGATTTTATCCGGGTAGGTTCCGGTTCCAAATTAGTCGGAACCGGAACCAGACCATGGAACCGGTTTATATGAACATAAATTTTAAACATTTGGCGTTCATTATTTAATTGTACAAATTTTAAAGAGTCGCAGTTCGTATAGCAATATTTTAGTGCTTCTATCAAGTATATATAAAATGTATGTGTGTTTGTGTTTTGTGTGTATCTAGTGTCACTGCTGCTGGTTAAAGTTAAACTGCCCATTTTATTTTATGTAATGTATATAATGAGAGTAGAGCACTATCTGTATATGCCATGTTCACATCTTCTGCCATGTTCACCTATCTATTATGCCATGTTCACATCTTTTAAAATTCTTGCCAGTGCAATAATGTTTCTCCCGATGTTTCAGTAGACAAACCTTTATGATTGTAGTAAATGTTAAGTTTGAAACCTTGGTGCATTATCTTTGCTTAAAGCTTGATGAATTAGCATTCTTAGTAAGTCTAACATAAGTATAATGAAAATCTATATATAACTAATGATATCAATAATCAAATATTTTGAAAGAAAATAGTGGACTATTGTATAACCTTTCGTTCTTGAGCTTCCGCACTCCGATTTGGTCCCTGTTTTTTCCTACGTACTCGTATCGGAATGCAGTTTTCATTAAAATATTTTAAAATAGGGTAATTCAGAATCAGACCGAAACAGGACCGGAATCAGATTGGAACCAAATAATATGGTACCCTGTTTAATTGGGTAGGTTCCGGTTCCACTTAGTGCGGAACCGAATTTTTCCGGGTAAGTTCCGGTTCTATGTGGAACCGGAACCAAAACCGGTTTTGCTCACCCCTAAATACTAAGAGTGACAACATTTGGTCTTTTATACATATTATAGAGGTTTACTAGACAGAAATAAGACTTATTAACTTGAGCATCTTCTGAAACATAAAAATTTTCCAAAAGATTCTCTATATTATAAGAAATCTTTTTGGGACAAAAACTAGGTAAATAAAGATTAGAAGACAATCTAATAAGATCACTAAAACTTGAAGAAGACGATAATTGTGTTTGAGAAGTCATTATGGTTTAGATGGTCCTCTCTACTCACATTCGAATATACATACCATCAATCTATGATACTATTGGGGCAAAT
The DNA here is from genome assembly GCA_019454045.1 of Zanthoxylum bungeanum. Classification (NCBI taxonomy): domain Eukaryota; kingdom Viridiplantae; phylum Streptophyta; class Magnoliopsida; order Sapindales; family Rutaceae; genus Zanthoxylum; species Zanthoxylum bungeanum. Next base: position 7,189 of record SKCR01008627.1, read on the forward strand.
ATGGAACCCCTAGGGTCGGATCGGTGTCCTACGCAGTGAAAATGGGTCTAACCCATGGATATCTAGTATGGGTATATTTTTAAAAATTTAATGAAATAATATATTCTATTACGAGTGTATATGAAAAAATCGGGGTTGAATTAGAGTCCGGAAACTCAAAAACGGGAGAAAATAAGATTGGGTGCGCGCAGTGCGTAACGCCCGTGCTACAGTGCGCTGCGCGCACTGAACAACCTTTTTTCTTTTTCAAATCCTTCAGCTCTCTGAAATCTCTTTTCAGAGAGCTGAAGGAATTAGGGTATTTTATCGTAATTTCTTCCAACTTTCCCAAAACAACTTAAAAACACCAAAAATTAATTTTTAACATCAAAACCAACATCAATACATGTTATAGAAAAAAAATCAAGTTTTACAAAATATCAAATATTTTTACAAAAACATAAATTTATTCTAAATACGCACTTGTGTAAATTTTGAATCCAAAACACAAACCAAATTTGAATCTCACAATGAAATGACTTGTGAATAATTCTAGGTCACCCAAAGGTGGTCAAGTGATTCTAAAATGGTAACCTTAGCTCTAAACTATTATCTAGAGTTCCAAACTCTAATTTTAAATCCATGTCTAACATAAATATTTTGACCCAATTACAAGCATATTTTGTTCATACTTACAAAGATCTTAACACAATAAATTAGCCTAATTTCAACATTATGTATCTAATACATAATTCAACACTATATGTCTCACTAATTAAGAATATATCTTTTGGAGAAGATCAAACTTACCTAGCAAGGCTGATTCAAAGATCCAATCTACTTCTCATTGTTGAAATATTTGGAGAACTTCCAAGGATTAGCAAGCTTGACTCCATGATCCAATCTTGATTCCAATGCTAGCAAGCTTCACCCTAAGATCCAATCTTGATTTCTCCTAGAGGAAATGTTATAGAGACCTCACAAAGCTTCTCTAAACACTTCTCTAACTTAGGCTAATTTATCTAATTATTGCTTGTATTTAGCTTTCTCAACCTTGTTTAAAACCTTCATAAAGCTTGCTATTTATAGCAAAGCTTATGCAATTTTAATTCATAAAAGCTGTAATCAACTTTTAGGTGGGTTTAATCTAATTTTTCCAAATATATATAATTACTTGTGACAAATCTCCATTGTCTACCACTTTGATTTAATCCAATTAAATCAAGACAAAGATTAGGAAATGGATTCGTTCAATGTTTGCCACTTTGATTTAATCCAATTAAATCAAGCCAAAACCACCTATTATTACCTTAGAATTCACGAAGAACACAAACGACCTTTCTGAACTACACAAGTCGAGTTCATCACATATGTTTAACAATCCCTCCGTCATAGGCTATCCGAGTTCTGCTTAGGAAACATAGAATACACCATCAAGTTTCCGACGTGCACATCTCATGTTGACATGTCCACGATTCTTCATAACTGATGCGATCCACCCTAGGTGATCGACATTGGCCAAAGCTTTAAGAATCATGACTTTACTCACATGGATACCTAAATCCCTTATGGTACATATACGGGCCGACATATCCTATCTTTCTTCACACTTGATTACTGAGTGCATCAGTCCACATCCAACGAACATCTAGAGCTAGACCATAAAAGGTCTGACATACATGGCATCAAAATGTGGAAGATCTCACACAAAATCAATGATATCCTATAGTCAAAGGATTACATATGATACTTGACTCGAGGATATTCCTATTGACGGTGGTGTGTACTTCCAACTATTATGAATCATCTGTGAGTCATTCAGTATTCGGTCCAAACAATACCCACATGTCTATACAAGCTTCCAAAGCTCATGGTACATTGGGTTAAACCATTGGAACTCCAATTCCAATATATGACATGTGCTAGTCTTCTAGATTATATGAATTCAACCGTATTCGAAAACCAATGAATATGAATATTTACTTTAAGGATAGTTTACAATAGTAATATTTATCCCAATGTTGGACCACCTAGTGTCCAATATTACTACAAGACTATTCTAAGGTCGATGTTATTCTTAACATATTTATACATCCATGCAATACGCATAATGACAATAGCATTAATAAGGCATGAAATGAAAATGTATTTATTTTATTAATAAATAATAAAATATACCATATATTATTCGGATTGTCACTCCAAGCACCAACTCCAATAAACTCCCACTTGCTTAGTTCCAATCTGGATGGTACCGCAGTCCCATCTCCTCCAAATGTTTATCGAATAACTTAGGAGGTACGACCTTAGTAAGCGGGTCTGCTATATTGTCTAGTCCTTGAACCTTCAAGACCACTATGTCTTTTCGTTCAATAATCTTTTTAATTACGCGATATTTCATTTTCACGTTTTTAGACTTGGAATACGCCCTCAGCTCCTTAGCATGTGCAATAGCTCCACTATTATCATAGTACAATGGGATCGAATCGACAATACTAGACATAACGCCAAGTTCTACTATAAAATTTCTAATCCAAACAGCTTCTTAAGACGCTATAAATTCTGCCTCAGTGGTGAAATCAATTGTTGAGCCTTGCTTTGAACATTGCCAACTAACCGCACCACCTTTAAGGGTAAATACGTAACCTGATGTAGATTTTCTATCATCTAGATCTCCTTGACCGTCAGAGTCTGTATAACACTTAACTTGTTGCTCATTTTCTCCATATATCAGAAACTTATCCCTAGTAACCTTAAGATATTTTAGGATATGTTTCACGGCTGTCCAATGATCATTACCTGGATCAGATTGATATCGACTAGTCACACCGAAGCCAAAACTGATGTCAAGTCTTGTACATAGCACAACAGACATTATGCTTCCAATACAAGAAGCATATAGCAGGTTAGACCTCATAACTCTATCTTCCTCAGTCTGGGGTGCCATTTTCTTTGAAAGATGTATGTCGTATCGGAAAGGTACATTGGATGCCTTGCAGTTGGTAAACCTATACCTTTCTAACATCGTATCTATGTACGCCGATTGCGATATGTAAGCTTCCTAACTTTATCCCGGTAGAGCCTTATACCTATTATATAGGAAGCTTCACCCATATCTTTCATGGAGAAGTTCTTGCAAAGGTAGGCTTTCACACTTTGCATCAATCCTATATCATTTCCTATTATAAGGATGTCATCTTCATACAAGACTAGGAAAACTGTCATAGTCCCACTCACTTTCTTATAAACACGTGGTTCTTCCTCATTCTTGATGAATCCAGGTAATCTAATTATCTCATCAAAATGACGATTCCAGCTTCGGGATGCCTGTTTAAGTTCATAAATAGACTTTTGGAGCTTACAAACCAAGTTTGAAGTCTCACTAGATACAAAACCCTTTGGTTGTTCCATATAGATATCATCCTCAATGAATCTATTTAGGAAAGCGATTTTCACATCCATCTGCCATATCTCATAGTCGTGATACGCAGCAATAGCTAAAAGAAACCTAATGGATTTTAGCATGGCTACCGGCGAAAACTTTTCCTCATAGTCAATTCTAGGAAGTTGAGTGTAACCTTTCACTACCAGTCAGTCCTTAAAGGTTTCCATATTTCCATCGGCCCCTCGCTTCCTCTTGTAAACCCAAGTAAATTCTATAGGTTTAACTCATTCAGGAAGTTCAACTAAGTCCCAGACTTGATTGTCATACATAGAATCCATCACGGATTTCATGGCTTCTTGCCATTTTCCCAAATCGATATCCAATATCGCTTCCTTATACGTAGTCGGATCTGTTTCCTCCAAGAGGAAAACATCAAAGCTCCCAACAGATGTTAAAAACAATCTCTCATGAGGCTTTGATATTCTATTCGACTTAAGTAGAACTTGTTGTAGGAACCACTTTCCTAGCGCAGCGGAAACACGTTAGGCACCCGGGATCGGAATAGAAAATTTTTTCTTCTCTTCTCTCCTCTTGGCTGAAAGTTACCAACACCAAGAATGAATTTTTACTTTTGTTTTGGACAAAATTTCAGCCCTGGAACAGCCCCCGAACATCGGCACAAAACTAGACTGTTTTGGACCTGAAATATGCGCAGCTCACCACCGAAATCAGCCCTTGATTGAACCATTTACTGCTATGTTTCAGGTCTGATTTTTCTGCCAAAAACAGTCGCAACACAGCCCCAAAACACCCCTTCAAGTTCCCAAATATTTCTGGATCAAAAGAAAAACAAACCGAGTCCCGAATCACCAACACTATATGCGGCAGTGAGCAAAAACAATGCTCACTGTCGTGGGTCAATGGAGAAGGAAGAAGATGGATTTTAGTTCAATACCAAAAGGACTTTCGTGCTATGTCTTGTAACCAATAGAAACTAGTGTGGGCTAGACTCACAAAACTAATCTCTAAACACTTTAGAGATTAAAGTCACACAAGAATTTCTATTGACTTTTCCTTTTGTCCTAGTTTTTCTCAACACTTGATAGAGTTTCAAGAACAAGAAGAAGAAGGTTAGGGTTAGAATGATTAGGTTAAGCAAAAAAGAAAAAGAAAATTCTTTTTATACTTAGAGTTTCTTATTTCCAAAATAAACAAAACCCTTACCCATTCCACCCATGTGAAATTTGGCTAAGGCAAGGAATTTTAAAAATTTGTAACATCAAATTTTCAATTACCATAATTGAAAATATGTTACAAAAATTAATAAGTTATCACCTAATAAGAGGTGTAACATCCAAATTGAATCCAAGGATTTCCAAAATCCAAAATTTAGAAATTCCAAATTTGACCTTTCATTAAATTATATCTTATATAATTTAATAACATGTGTTTAAATATCATATATTTATTAAAACCATATATTAAATTTTAACATATAGTTTCAAGTGTGACAAAATAATATTATTAATCATATTAATATTATTTTCATATGTGAGTATATAATTGGACTATCCACTTATATTTAATCTGCTATAGTATATCGAACTAGAATAGAGACCAAATGGACATACGGTTCCAAGCCTCAATAATCTCGGAATATTAATTAAGCTCTCAATTAAATATTTCAAATTATTAACTCCGGGTTATTCCACTAAAAAGCCAAAGTTGCACTCTCGTTGCCGCAAATAGATAAATTAAGCTGAACCACGTTGGTGTCCATCGATATAGTCATTATATACAGATTAACTCGTCAAGAGTATCTTGTGAATGTTAATCTTTCATAACCATTATGAATGTTAATCTTTCTATTCGTAATAGAAAGGCTTGAGCACTTTAACCGTTCAAGTACTGAATCAACTCTTAAGGAAGATACTCATCTACTTCTCGCAAGAAGGAGTGAACTCCATATCTATGTAAAACGTCCTCAGATACACACCAAACCATGTCCAAAAAGTACATAGTTATTGTTCGAGATTGCTACACCAACCCCACCTTTGTAAATCAAAGGACATAGCCTGCCATATAGGAGTTCATAGTACACTCAGGATTAAGATCAATCCATATATGACCATCTAGTATATCGAAATGAATTTCTTTATTTAACGGATATTATAAGAAACTTATTTCTATCTGTGTCCAGTCTTATATGATCACATCATACAAGGTGCCTTCATTCTCATGTCTTCACATGGACGATCCCGGTTCAAGGTCACCATACATTTATATAATGGACGGTAGCTATAGATAAACCACAAACAAAGTACCCGTTTTATTTGCTCTCTATGGACTATTTTAGATTACTAACTTTAGACTTAAATCCTATTATGTATAACACTTATACACTAAGTCTGAAGGCACATGAGTAATCTAGGGTAAACAATATAATTTACAATATGCGATATTAAAACAAACACTTTGATAAATGAATAATGCATCATTTTATTTCATAAAATATAACACCGTTTACATTACATGAAGCTCTAGGACATATATCCCAACAATCTTCCACTTGCACTAGAGCAAATGAGACATGTCACGTAATCTTAGACCATCTATGTGACCTTTAAACACTTTAGCTGATAAGGTCTTTGTAAATGGATCAGTCAGGTTCTCTGCGGATGCAATCTTTGTGACGGTAACGTCTCCTCTCTACACTATCTCCCTGATGAGATGATATTTCCTCTCTATATGCTTTCCCCTCTTGTGGCTTTTTGGTTCTGAAGAGTGGTAAATAGATCACTATTTCTCACTCCTTTAACTTAATATTTTGTATAATTTCTTGAGTTTTATGAATATTTTGATGTGTTTTGTGTTATTTTGTAGTAAATAAAGTTTCAGGACTCTCTGGAATCAAATAAGGGCCAAAACAGTGAAAAAAGGACAAAAAGGGCAAAACTATCTTTTGGGCGTCGCGACGCGCAGCACTTCTGCTTCGCGACTGCTAACGTGCATCAGAGATTGCTAATATGCACCGGACACGTGGACCAATCAGAGAAGTTTTGCTAAAATACACCATCTGCTAACATGCGCCGAGTCTACTAATGTGCGCCTACCACATGTCAACATCACAACAAATCTGCTAACGTGTGTCGTGCCACGTGTCACCATCACATGCTGCCGACACTTATCATTGAAGACACATAATTGATGATGTCATGATGACGTCAGTGTCGCGACGCAAGTACAATCTTACAGGTCGCGACACGGAGCCAATAATTGAGATAATCATTCAGCCGTGTACACGTGTCACCATCTCCGGGAGTTTCATGCAACACGTCATTCATCCACGGCGCATCGCGACGCGTGGAGGTAAAATTTTCCTATAAATAGGGGCCGAATTTTTATTTTCATTTCATACTTTCTTCTATGTAATTCCTTAAGAATACTATGAAGATTGTATCTTGTTTGTTTATTTACAGCTTTCAATAATTAATTTTCGCATTTGCACTTTCTTTTATTTACTTTTCAGTCTTTACTTTATGCAATTTACTTTTACGCAATAGTACCTTCCTATATTTACTTTTCAGTTCTAATTTTACCCAATGAGGAGGTAACTCCTCCTGTTGGGGTAAGAGGTAAAGCTTTTATTACTAATATTTAGATTAATCTCTCTTAATTATAATATATAAACTATTTAAAACCTGACTTAATGAGGATACCGCCTTATGGTCGGTTGGATTTAATAAATTTGGTTTTAACCTGACTTAATGAGGATACCGCCTTATGGTCAATTGGTAATATCACGCAAAGTTAATATATTATAATAAGGGAGATATCTAAAATAGTAGTAATAAAAGTAGATCCTCTAACCCCAGCATTTTCTTTTATTGTACTTTTACATTTTTAAATTTCCAGCATTTACTTTTTCAGCATTTACTTCCAGCATTTACTTTATGTAATTTCCAGCATTTACTTTATGTCTTTTATTTTATTTAAGCTTTTATTAGCCTTAGATATATGTCGTAACTAAGTATGTTATCTGGGGTTGTGATGAATTCCAATATCACCAGTTTATAAAGGGTTATTTTATAGTTTGGGTAATATAAAAGTTTATTTATTAAGTCTTAAGCTTAATGCTTCTTGTTAACTGGCCATTAATAAGATTGATGTGGTAAACTTAAAATAAACTTGACAAAGGAATTTAGGTTTCAGCCTTAGCCTTAATATCTCACGATCTTCCTTGAGGATAAATAACTATTTAATAGATTTCCTTACATGATAGATATATACATGTTGGGCAGGGTAACCATAATTGGAACTTAATCTTAATGAATTCAGGTAACTTGGTTGACATAGACATATGCTTAATTGGGTTACACTGGGTATTTACATCTGGCCATCGACAGAGGCTTTTGCATAATTTCATGTTCCAGGTTAGTAAACCAATATATTACACAAACATGAAATAATCACTTCATCTTTAAAAAATATTGGAAAGATTCACAACCCCGGATAGTTTAATAATCTTGAATTTTCCTCAATCTACTTTCACGTCATTTTATTTACTTGTTTTAAGTTTAAAGTCATTATCCACTCAAACAATCAATCTATTAGATAGTCGTAAAAATTTGGCTTCATAAATTAATAGCTTAGGTATTAAGTCCTCGTGGGATTGATACTTTTATACTACTTGAACGATACGTGCGCTTGCGTTATACGCCTGTGATTGCACCAGTCAGGTTCCTTTGAATTTGCCACTGCACCACTATTATCGCAATATAATGTGAGTGGTTTATCCATATCTGGAATGACTTCCAGATCTCCCAAGAACTTATGGAGCCAGACTGCATCCTTAGTTGCTTCTCAAGCTACTACATACTCAGCCTTCATGGTGGAGTCATCAATATAAGATTGCTTTATACTCTCCACCACACTATAGCCCCACCACCTAGGGTAAACACTGATCCAATTGTTGATTTCCTAGAATCGACATTCGTTTGAAAATCAGAGTCCGTATATCCCCTTAGGATCAGATCTTCACCGGAATATTCAACCATATAATCTATTGTTCTCTTAAGATACTTGAGAATGTGTTTCACAACCACTCAATGATCCAATCCTGAGTTAGACTAAAACCTACTGACTACTCCCACTGTAAAACAGATGTCTGGTCTCGTGCATAACATAGCATACATGAGACTACCAACTGCAGGCATATGGGATATGACTCATTTCCTCAACTCCATGAGGTGATTGTTCATTTGACAAATGAATTCCATGTCGATAAGACAAATTGCCTTTCTTGGAATTCTACATCCCAAATCACACAAGGATCTTGTCGATTTAGGATGCCAAGACATAGCTAACGGTTGTTTCTTGCGATCCCTAAGTATCTGGATCCCAAGAATATAACTGGAATCTCCCAAATCTTTCATTTGGAATTGGTTAGCTAGCCAGGTTTTCAAGTCCGATAATATCTTCACATCATTCCCAATGAGTAAAATATCATCGACGTATAAAACAAGAAAAACCCACCTTCCCATCAATGATATGCTTATATACACATGACTCATCAACATTCTGCTCAAAATCATAAGACTTGATCATGGTATCAAATCTTATATTCCAAGATCGAGATGCTTGCTTGAGTCCATAAATAGACATTTGCAGCTTGCAAACCTTTTGCTCTTGATCTTGGTTATGAACCTGTCTGGTTGTACCATATAGATTGACCGGCGTAAACACACACGTATAATGCAAGCGCACGTATCGTTCAAGTAGTATAAAAATATCGATCCCACGAGGACTTAATATTTAAGCTATTAATTTTATGAGGTCAAATAATTACTAGTATCTAACAGGTTGTTTGATTGATTTGAAATGGTGACGATTCTAAATTTTAAAAAACAAGTAAATAAAATTGTTTGAAAGTAGATTTAAGAAAATTCAATATTAAAAACTATCTAGGTTGTGATTTCTTCCAATATCATTTAAAAGATGAAGTGGTTATTTTATAGTTGGGTAATATATTGATTTATTAACCTGGAACAATAAATTATGTGTAAGCCTCTGTCGATGGTCAGACACAAATACCCAATCTAACCCAATTGAACAATATGTCTATGTCAACCAAATTATCTGGATTCATTAAGTTTAAGTTCCAATTATGGCTACCCCCGCCCGACAGGTATATGTCTATCCTGTAAGGAAATCTATTAAAGGGTTATCTATCCTCAAGAAAGATCGTGGGCTATTGAGTCTAAGGTCTTAAACTTAAAATCCCTATGTCTAGTTCATTTTAAGTTTCCCAGTTCAATTTTATTAATGGCCAGTTAATGAAAAAGCATTAAGATTAAGACTCAATAAATAAATCTTTATAATACCCAAACTAAATTCTAACCCCTTATAAACCGGTGATATTAAAAGTCATCACAACCCCAGATAACTAATTTAGTTACAACACATAACTAGGGCTAGTAAAAACTTGAAAATAAAAGACATAAAGTAAAAATGCGGTAAAGTAAATACTGAAAAGTAAATTACAATAAAATAAAATGCTAAGGTAAAAGGAATTACTTTTACTACTACTAATTTAGATATCTCCCATAATATAATATATGAACTTGTGATAACATTACCAACCAGCCATATAGGCGATATCCTTGATTAGTCAGGTTTAAACCAGATTAAAAATGAATTACCAACCAACCAATCTGGCGGTATCCTTTTTAAGTCAATATTTTAAATAGTGAATATATTATATTTAAGGGAGATTAATCTAAATAACAATAGTGAAAGAATTACCTTTCACCCTAGCTGGGGAAGTTACCTCCTCATGGTGAATAGTAAAAACTGTAAAAAGTAAAAAAGTAAATTACTATTATTACAAAACGTAATTAAAATTAATTACAAAACTAAAAAAAAACTAAAAACTAAAAGAAACTAGAGAGAGAAACTCCTTCTTTACATCAAAGAGATGAGAGAGAGTGGTACAAATGAAACTGGGATTTCGCGCTCTATTTATAGGGGTCAGGCGTCGCGACGCGCGTTTTGTCGACGTGGCACGCTCTGGTTCATCGGTTGAAGATTCTGGATAAGGTGATAAGGTGACACGTGGCAAGGTGGTTGGGGCTCAATTATTGTGACACGTGGCGACTTATGATTGGTCGGCTAGATTCTTATCCGCCACGTGTCAGATAGGGATAAGAGAGCCAATAATTGATGCTGACGTGGCGGTGATGTGGCGACACGTGGCAATTTGACTGTCGGCACCATAGAATCGCGACACGTGGCACGCTGTGATTGGTTGATGATGACGTGGCAGTGAGGTGGCATGTTGACTCGGTCAACCTGGTGATGTGGACGATGACGTGGCAATGACATGGAGTGACACGTGGCGATGGTGAATGTCGGCATCGTAGGATGATGACACGTGTCACGACGCATGTTAGCAGATCGGCTGTGATGGTGACACGTGGCACGGCGCACGTTAGCAAAGTCAAACTTTTCTCAGATTCTGATTTGTGAACCGGCGTACGTTAGCATTGTTCGGTGCACGTTAGGCGTCGCGACGCCAAAGGCTTGGCGTCGCGACGCGTACAAATAACCAAAATGCCCTTTTTGCCAGTTTTCACTGTTTTACTCCAAATTACCTCCAGAATGTCCTGAAACTTTATTTATCTACAAAATAACACAAAACACATCAAAATATTCACAAAACTCAAGAAACTATACAAAATATTAAGTTAAATGAGTGGGAAATAGTGATAGATTTACCACTCATCACACCCTCAAACCTAACATTTTGCTAGTCCTCGAGCAAAACACAAAATAAAATAACATAATAAAATTTAACTAAGCCACTTTCGTATGGATCACGGTTGCATTTAGCGTATGCAACAAGCCTTTAAACCCCTAGGTGTCCCTAGTGGACGAGTTGTAGTCTCGTGAGGGTTTACATCAATGATACCCACAAACATTTAATAAAAGTAAATAGGTAGTGAAACTAATGCACACAAAAGCAAAAAGACAAGCGAAAAGAGAATAAAGAAGTTAGTGACTAATCAGGTGAAATTTCTACTCCAAGTTACTAGTTGTTTTGTTTCTTTCTAAATTACTGAATAAGTAAATTCTCCGATTATTTTTACCATTCTTCATATACACAGCCAACAAAATATTAAACAACTCATTTTTTTCCCACAACAGTCATAAGTGCAGTTGATAAGAGAGTATTATTTTTGTCCTAAAGTTCTATCATATTTCACACCTTTTTGTAGCAATGGAATAAAAAAAAATTTCATTTTTCTGATTTTTTTCTTTGATTTTTGATTTTTTTTTATTTATATACAATATCTTCCGTCTATGTAACGAGTGTTGGGTCGGTGGCTCCCAAACCAGTTGGTTTTAGGGCACCAGGTGTTAAGACACCCCTACAGACTTAATTACTCAGACTTCAGATATATATATTTTTGCAGCATCTTTGATCCATGTAGTGAGCTTTGGGCCAGTGACTCCCAAACCAGTTGGCTTTAGGGCACTATGTGTTAAAACACCCTTACAGACTTAATAATTCGGATCTCCGATTTTTTTTTTTTACTCCATTGTTTTTTGAGATGCTTCCTCCAATTAAACTAGAGCACTGAATATTACAAACTTTTCAATTTTAGCTCATGTCTGTATGTTACTATATATGTTGATAATATTGTCAACTGAGCATATAAAGATCTATTTTAGTCAATTTTATGGAGAATTCACAAATTAAATAATTCAAAATGAAATAAACAAAAATTAACTTGTTCCGAAATGGGTTTGAGACACGTATCAGGAGTGGAACTCCTTACTCAGCCATCTCTCCACCAATTTCACCCTTTTAGTCAAAATAAAAACACAAAAACGCAAAATATTTTTGCAACTTTGAAAATTTTTCAAATTTTTTGTTATTTTTCGAAAAATTTTGGACAAAAAATAAAAACAACACACAAACTAAAAACAAGGTACTGATCAACTAATTTCCTCCCCAAACCTAAATGAGACATTGTCCCCAATGTCTTAAACAGTAGAAGAAGAGTTTAGAAGATAGTACCTGGTTAGCTGAAATTCTACAGGAAATTAAAGGTTAAGATCCAGATTAATCCGACGCCTCTTACCACGATCGTCCTCGGACCAATTTATCTTTGAAAGAATAGGATCAACTTGTGGTTCATAGGCTATGAGTTTGTCAATTAGATCCGGAGCAGTTCTGGCAGTAAAGATGAGTTCTTTCAAAGGTTTTGACACGAACCCATTTCTCCGGGCATCATCAAGAAACACACAAAGAAAATCATAAAATCCATCAACTTTGTATAGTCCAAGCGGTTTCTGGTGTATGTTCAAGTTCGCCCAAGATAGCACAATAAAAATTTCCTCCAATGTTCCCAAGCCACCTGGCAAAGCAATAAAAGCATCAGCACGGTTAATCATTTCTACCAATCGTTCAGACATACCTGGCACGATCAGTTCCTCTCCGTTTGATTGTCCAATAAGATTTGCATCCGCCAAGGGTTTTGGGATGATTCCCAAAACGTGACTGCCACCTTCCTGTACGGCCTTTGAAACGATTCCCATTAGTCCAAGATTGCCTCCGCCATATACTAAGTGCATATTCCTTGCAGCTAAGACTCGACCCAATTCATGTGCTGCTTCTACGTATTGTGGTTTAGTACCAACACTACTACCTCAAAACACATAGATGTTTTCAACTCGTCTTCTTGAAGTGGCTTCCATGTTTTACTCTGGATGTCTTCAAAAGTGGAATGATGAGTTGAATTTATAATACCTGAAAAGGGTGTGTAAAAAAAGCACTAGTATCTTCCAAAGGATGATTGTTAGTTAAATAGTAAAACAAATCGTGATAGTCAAAAAGGACTGGATCATGTCGGTGAAAATAAAAGAAAACAACAAAACAAATTACAATTAGTAGGAAAAGACAAAGAGATATAATATGTACTAGAAAAGTAGCGGCTTGATTGACGTCTATGCGTCAGGGACAAGCTTCCCATCCAATTTTCTTATAAATTGGCAAACAGGGTCTTTTTGAGTCAGATTCCCGAGACTTAACAGTTGTCTTTCCTTTTGGAATTGTGCATATAACATGCGAACTTCATGATACACACATCCACTGGGATGCGTCTCAAGAGTTTTAGATATGTCATCCAAAGACTCCTTACTCAAGCCATCCCTAATGAAATTAATCTTATCTTCGCGGTTATCAGACACCATTCCTAAAGAACGACAATGAGTATTACAAAACATACGAGCACATTTATAACAAACACACATTCTTTTGGCTCTTCTCTTTTTAGCATATGTGCTCTTTCCTAAACCAGGCAGATGTGAAATAAAAGAGTCAGAAGACTCACCTGCCAATCGAACCGTGCTTCAATTAACCAATGAATGTCAGTAGGAATACCTTTGATCATCAGTAATCTCATTCGTTCCAAGCGAGCTTTGTAGACTTTCATCAGAAATTTTTGAGGGAGAGAAGGTAATTGCTTGTGAAGATTTGCGAGAGCTTCTTCCATCTTGAAATGACTAAACCTGCAAAAATTAACACACAAAAATAAAACACACCAGATCACAATATATACAAAAATTGCATGGGTTGCCTCCCTGCGAGCGCTAAGTTTAACGTCGACAGCTAGACGTGACTTTTCGAATGTTAGGCTGGATCTGAAAGTGTAACACTTTCTTTTTGTCGCTCAAATGATTCTCCCCAGTAGTGCTTGACACGCTTGTTTTTAACCTTGAATGTTTTGTTGGAGTCAGGATCATGTATCTCAACGGCTATCTGGTAAACCTTTGGTGATCACAAATGGACCTGACCACCGTGATTTTGGCTTCCATGGGAAGAATTTCACCCTTGATTTGTTTAACAGTACCTTCTGCCCTGGTTCCAGTTGTATGCGCACTAACTTCTCATCATGTCTTCTCTTGCCCTTTTCTTTGTACAATTTGGCATCCTCAAAAGGCTGATTGTGAAATTCCTCCAATTCATTGAGCTGGTGGAACTTTTCTCTTCTGTTGCTTGTAGTGCAAGAATTGGCTCTTTAGTGTATAAGTCGCTTTATCTTTAGGCTCCACAGGCAATTGACATGTTTTAAGTTTGTCAGTAGAACTTTGCATTGCATTGGAGTTCTGAATGGTACTGTGTATCACATCAAGTCTGAAACATTCCTCCTTATTTTCATCATCTGGGAAATTCATGGCCTTGAAAGCATTGAATGTTACTTCTTGGTCCTGTACCCTCATGGTTAATTCTCCTTTTTGTACATCAATAATGGTTCGACCTGTAGCCAAGAATGGTCTCCCGAGGATGATTGGCACGTCTGCGTCTTCCTCCACATCAAGGACAATAAAATCTAATGGGAAAATAAATTTGTCAACCTTGACCAACACATCCTCAACTACGCCTCTTGGAAATACGAGCGTTCTATCAGCAAGTTGTAGTGAGACTGAAGTTGGCATTGTTTCTCCAATCTGCAGTTTCCTGAAAATAGAAAAAGGCATCAAGTTAACACTTGCACCTAAATCACATAAAGCCTTACCAAAGTTATGTTCTCCTATGATGCAAGGAACAATGAAACTGCCAGGATCTTTCAACTTTGGGGGAAGTTTCCTCTGAATGATAGCGCTGCATTCTTCTGATAATGCTACTGTCTCGTAATCTCCCAATCTCCGCTTTCTTGAAAGAATGTCTTTCATGAATTTGGCATAGCTGGGCATTTGTTCCAACGCTTCTGCAAATGGAATGTTGATATGCAGCTTTTTGAAGATCTCCAGGAACCGAGAAAACTGATTGTCCAATTTGTTCTTCTGAATACGCTGAGGAAAAGGTGGAGGTGGAATGATCTGTTCTTTTTCCTTTGCTTCTTTTTCCTCCGTCAGTTGCCCTGTTTCATTTGAAACTTCCTCAGCAGTTGTTTTGGCTCCAACATCTTTGTTGATTTCAGTACCGCTTTTTTATATGATGGCATGACATTGCTCCTTCCCCATGTTCCTTGGATTTGGCTCTGTATTGCTAGGAAGGTTACCTGGCGGTCTTGTAACTCTGAGCATTGGCCAGTTGTCCAATTTGATTCTCCAGTGCTTTAATAGAAGCTGATTGACTTTGAATTAATGCTGCTTGGGATTGAAACATAGCATCATATCTTGCTGCTTGAGATTGAAACATAGCATCATATCTTGCTGCTTGAGAGTCGTGTTTTGCTTCTATCTTTTTCAAGTGGGTCAACACTTCTGTTATTCCTGGTTCATTTGCCTGCTCCTGGACTTTGTTCTGTTGCTGGAATTCAGGTGGTGGATAGTTCTGTTGTTGGCCTGAATTTTTGCTCCATGAAAAATTGGGATGATTCCTCCACCTTGGGTTGTAGGTGTTGGAATATGGATTGTTCCTCTGTCTATTAAAATTGTTGACATAATTCACCGTCTCTTCAAGTTTATTTGGTTCTGGTGCTCCTCCATATGGTGAACTTGTGGATCCAGTGGTAAGAGTCTCCATGAATTTGCATATCTGATCTAGCTTGGCGTTGACTGCTGTATTGGCTCCACTTTCATAAATTCCTGCAATTCTTTGGATCATGCTCCTTTCTGTTGGCCACAAGGAATTATTGTTAGCCATTTCCTCGATTAGGTCACAGGCTTGATCTTCTCCTTTTGCCATTAAAGCTCCTCCAGCAGCAGCATCGATTGTGGTTCTCATTATTCCAGAAAGTCCATTATAGAATGTTTGGACTTGAAGCCATTTTGCAATCTCATGGTGAGGACATTTCCGGAGTAAATCTTTGAATCTTTCCCAAGCTTTGCAGAGGGATTCTGAATCTTGTTGTACAAAAGATGTGATGTCATTTCTCAGTTTTGCTGTCTTGGCTGGTGGAAAATACTTTGCAAGGAATTTAGTGCTAACAGTGTTCCAAGTTGTGATGGAACCTGCTGGTAGTGAATGTAGCCAAGCTTTTGCTCTGTCTTTCAAGGAATATGGAAAAACTCGCAGTCTCATGCTTCTTTGATGCTCTGTTTGTAGTTGAAAGTGCCGCAAACTTCCAGGAAGTTGCAGATGTGGGCATTAGGATCTTCAGTTGCATTCCCCCCGAACTGAACTGACTGCTGAATCATATGAATGCATGTTTTGATGTCACACACATTTGCTGGTAAGGGAGGAAGTACAATACAGGAAATAAGGCCGTCAACCACCGGAATGGTTCTGTCTCGAATGGGAATTGGTGTGGTGCAACCTCCAATGATTCAGGTTCCATGTTCACTAAAGCTTCTTGTCCTTCTCGCCTTTCCCTTCTCAACTGTCTGATGGTTCTTTTAATTTCAGGGTCAAGCGGTCGGAGTTCAAAACTTCTGGTTCGTCTCATGTAGTTTCTGAGAACCTGAAACACAAGAAAAAAAAAACAATAAGTAAAAGAAAATTAGATA
>SKCR01008628.1:0-23661 GCA_019454045.1 Zanthoxylum bungeanum
GAATTTCCTTCTTGAGTTTTCCCTCGTAGTAGTGTACCAAGCGTTACAACTCTAGTTAACACACAAGAACTCGTCTACGAACAAATTGCTCCCATTTTTGAAAACTAATAAACTCATTTTCTTTCTTAGATATTGAAGTTTTATATCGAGGATTAAAAAATAACTTTCTCTGAAATAATCTTGGAACAAACTAAAGAGAGAGAGAGAGATCAAAAATTCGGCCAATGAGAGTTGTACTTCCTTTGGCCAAATTTGTCCTCTAATTATAGACAGAGAATGTTTTGTCTGTATTTCAATACACCAATGACACTCCAAGATCTCTTCAAATCATATTTGGTCTCTTTAAGATTCATTCCCAAATAATAATTAGGAAACCTTAACTAAATAATAATTCTTTATTAAATAAAACTTCCTTATTTAATCTATATTATGACTCTAATTAATTATGATGTTAGCTCAATAAATTAAATATTATTTTGGTCCAATAATTAATTTACTATTAATTAATTTATTCTTACTTATTTTTAATTAATTATTAATTAAAATTACATTTAATTTAATTTGTTTAATATAAATATCAAATATTTATTTAAACAATTAAATCTAATTTTACATTTTCAATTTATTAATCAAATTAATATTTTTGAAATATTCGGAATGTCATAATCTTATTAGGAAATGTTATTTTAATTAAAAATCTAATTTTCATATTAATTACCGAAATAATCATTTATTAACCTTTAATAAACATTCTTGAATTTGTAACATAAATAAGAACTATATTTGTGCGACTGTCTTAGATTCGTTATCGAGTAGCGGTGAAATAATATTAACTTTTTAATATTCCATCTCTATAATATCTCATGGACCATGGGTAAACGCCTAACAGCATGTCATGATCCTTAATCGATGAATGAAGTGTGAAAACATATGAACCTGTTAGAATACACTTCGAGCATGTCATCTCATTCCTTCCGATATTTATATTCCTTATCGAGTATGAGATCATGGTTAAGTCAAATCCTTACTACTCGATATATTTCAAAACTCGATCTCGTGGAATTGATATTTCTAAGATATCGACTGCTTTGGTCAAAGACTTGTATCCGCGTCTTTGAGTTTCCTTGAAACATTTGTAGCTTCTATTATCAAAACTATCATATCTCAAAGCACACATGACTTAATACGTTAATAGCTCAAGACAATCTATTATTTATTCAAATGACATGACTAGTCGAATGATTATATACTACTGAACCATGAGTACTATCGTACAAGTCAACATGTGATGTCAGGTTTGAGGATATAATGACATCAATGTATTATTACGAAGATCAATGACCTTAGATAATATTACCATGTGATCTTACGTTTTTGTGGCCGTGTTCGATATTTCATTATACTAATAAAAACATCTACCATTTGTGTCATTATGATATGAGACTCATCAATCATTATATTAACATCAAATGTCAATTTATGTAACACACAACAATATTGATCGAGTGATATATTATTATCATGTATAATAATCACATTTTACCAAAAACTTAATTTGAGATTTATTCGTATAAGTATCGTTAACTCTCATAATCACAAATGTCTTTTGGATTAATAACATTCATCTGACATAATGTATCAGGATATTTATTTATTTATTTATTTTTTTATTAATAAATAATAAACTGTATTACAAAATATTAAACCTTAAATCATGACATTTATAACATATTTTAGGACATACACTCTTAGGAAGAATTTCAAAAACATTTTATAAGGAAAGTTAACATAGAACTTATGGTACAATGATGCTTGCAATAATAACAGATACTTTGGTTTTTCTTTGGTTCAACAAACTCGATTGCCTCAGGCAGCCAACTGACTTCGAAATATTATCGAGAGATTTCAAATAATTTTATTATTGAAGAAATACTTTTCCATTATTGTATTTTATACACAGTATCTTACTCTTATCCCAGAGGCTCGAGCCAAGCAACAAAACTCGTACCTGCAGCCTTTGATACTGTTCAAAGATCTACTGTTTTAGGATGAATTTAATTAATTTACTGAAAAGCACATCAGCTGAAAGCCAACCAAAATTTTCCCAAAACTCTTCCTCTACAAGATAAGTTGAAATTCAAATTCAAAATTCATTGTTAGCCTTATTCATGATAATGAAACTGTACAATGTGATTAATTTATGAAAAATTTGTACAACTTTACAAAGCAATTTGAAAATAAGTTGATTCGGTTTCAGCCAAAGTTGACAAATAAGATAGAACTTTCATTCTCAAACTTCTGGTTACCGAAAATTAAAAAATAAATAATGAACTAAACAAATGGATTTCTTTTGATCATATGATAAACTAAACAAATCCGATCTCAAATGCAAAATTAAACATCCGGGTACCAACAACAATGATTAAAAGAAAACCAATTAGAAAACTCTCTAGAAAACTGAAGCCACATGAAGGCGAATCTGCTCGCTAGCTTTTATATCATAATTTTCACTATATAGCTTATTATATTACTTGATCACAAATCCACAAATATTACTGAGTTAAGTATCTGCTAATGTGCAAGTTCTGAAGGAATCTTGAAGTATGTCCTGATTCAGATGATGACCTGCGAGCGAAATTAAAGACAAACGAATAAAAAATGAGGGCAGATGAGGAGGGAATGAGCTCAAACAATTTTTTTAGGAGTTACCTATTAGAGGATTACCTATAAATACTATCTTGTTCACTTGGTTCTCTTCGGTTCTCCATTTTCGAGCTGGAACAATCTCATAAATCTCCCTTACAGCCTACCAAATGTTTAAGAAATTTGGATGCAGTGAGGCCAGTGATTACAAACAAAGAGAAGTTTGCATACAATGACATAAAAATAATAACAATAAAAAGACTGCAATACCCATTGAGAAATTTTTAAAATCACAACCCCTTCCAATCAATATTTAATAGCAGTAAGGTAACCGCTAACAATAGAACTTTGATTTGCATTTAAAGAGTTCTCTGTTTGAAATTATTCTTCTCGTCTTGTTGCCAGGTTTTTAATATTCTTTAAAAGATAAACTTACAAGACAATTAAGCACTAATAAAACACGAGAGAGAGTAAAACAGCAAGGCGTCAGAGACCCCAAAAAAAAAAAAACATTGTCTTATTCAAAATCAAAAGCATGTAATCTTTTCATGTAATAATCGTTGCAAAAGGCTACCTGCAAAGTATGCAGTTGATCGGAGTTTTCAACAGTTAAAACCCCTTTGCATCGGTACACATCCATGCCATTTTTCTTATCCCAAAGAATCTCCTCAAGCCATAGGCGAACCTAGGAAAAACATAAATGCAGGCATGATAAAAAAAAATCTGCATTTTATACAAATAAACAATGCACTTTATCTAGAGAGAGATGTTCCAATATAATGAAAAACTACCCAAACAGAGCATGTAGTTATACTGTTGTGAAACTACAAGTCATATTGGCAAAAAGGATGTGGTTTATTTAACTGATCAGTTGGAAGACATAATCCAAATAATCATCAGTATATACTATTTTCTATTGGGACTACCTAATAATGGGGAGCATCAATTAAGTAGAGCATGAGTTTAACTACCTTATCAAGATTAACAGTCTGTGGTTCACAAATGGATAAAGTTCGCACATCACTGTCATGAAGATTCTCAGAAGTTATCGACTGGTGTTCTTCCAACAGTGCTTCTAGACGAGTGACATGCTGTATGCCAATAGGGGAAAAAAATTAACACCAGTTCAAATATAGGTCAGTATAAATTGCTAAAATGCACCCATAACGGTGAAAAAGAGTTTTATAGGATTAACTGTAGCATCATATGCCCGACAGTTCAATACTTCAGACAAGTCAACTTGACATCGAACTGAGCGGATGATATGGGTGAGGGAGTTAATTTCATGTATTTCCTTCTCCAATTCATCAAGAGCATCTCCAGATCCCTCTGAAGAAACTAAGTCAACCTTGTTAAGAATTACAACATCCTACAAGAATAAGTTACATCCATAAGCCTCTGACATTCTCAACTTATCCAATCTGCACTACATCCAACAAAATATCCAAATAAAAAAGAAAAAAGCGCACACCGTTTCAGAATATACAAAAGCTATTGTGCAACTATATCATTCATGACTCATGAGAGTATAATGATGTAATACTTACTGCAAATGCAATTTGATGAATTGATTCAGGATATGAAGACAAGTGACGATACTTTTCAATCTGGAAAAGAAGGTTTTTGGCATCCACAACCTATTAAAAAGCAACTTATTTAGTAAAAGGTATCAAGGTAAAAGAAGTGGTAACTCGGGATATATGATATGCATCATTTGAATAATAAAGCACAATCCCGAGAAAACAACCATGCGAAATCTAATCCATATAGTCAAATAATTTTGAATTGTTGGATCCAAGACAGGCGGCAGGCTTACAGTGATAATAGAATCAAGCCTGACAGCCGATTCCAGTTGGTCATCCAACCAAAGAACAGATGCCAGAGGAGCAGGATTCGCTAACCCAGTGGTCTCAAGCAAAATATGATCAAGTCTACAGGTCACAAGACAACAATTCACCTCATTAATTTCTGAAACTAACATATTCATTGTAAATTTCAATGGTCATACAGAGTGCAGGTGTTACCTTTCTTTTCGCTGGACAAGTTGCTCGAGTGCTTGAACTAAACTATGTTTCACAGTGCAACAAATGCACCCATTAGCCAACTCAACCCACTCTTCAACAAGCGCACCGCCTTCTCCTTCATTTATCATCGCCCTCTCCACCCCAATCTCTTCGCCAAACTCATTCAATATGACAGCAATCCTCTTTCCATGTTTCGCATTCAAGATGTAATTAACAAGCTGAAATTCATAACCCCATTTATAAGTTTACAATTCAGCAAAAATAATAATAACAATCCTTCATAAATTACGTGTATTAATACTTCTCTGAAAGTTTCCCCAATAACCATAATGAATTTGTGATAACCATTAAAATCCAACACAATTTCAGTAAATTAACACTAATTAATAATTATTAGATTAAAAAAACCGAAAAAAACAAAAACAAAAACAAAACCAAAGGTTTTAGTTACAGTGGATTTGCCGGCTCCAAGAAAGCCAGTGATGACGGTTACTCCAACTGAGACGTCGCCGTTATCGTGAGACTTGGAGGATTCATGGGCCGTTTCGTCAATTTGAACAGCAAGAGGTGGAACTTCTTCGTCGTCCATTTTTTCGATACCGTGTTTAAGAAGATCAAGCTTTTACCCTCGAACAAGTTCATTTATTTGTTCTCTTTTTTTTTTGGAATTTATCAATTTTACTTAATTTTATTCAAAAAAAATAAAAAATTAAAATGTTCATTTTTCTACCCAAATTCAGAAAGTGTTCATTTTTCCACACAGATGTGAATACTTAAAATTTTACTGACATTATAAGGTTATTTCAGTCATTTGATAATGTACGTTAGTGTGGAAAAGTGATTACTCTCTAAATTTCAGGTGGAAAAAAGAATATTTTAATAGATATTGAAAAATTTCAAGTGAAAAATTATGAATTTTCAAGTGTTTATATATGTAGGGATAATAATTTTATCTGAACAGATCTTAAAAAATATGGATCTACATTTAAAAAATAATAATTGATATTTAAATTTCTAAGATATGCACGAATCCGTATCCAAATTCGCTTGACTAAAGTACTCATGGAGTGTAAATGAATGAGAAAATATAACTTTGACTATAAAAATGATTAAAAAAAATATAGTTGCCTGATAAAATGCAGATCCAAATATACATGGATTAGAATTTAGATCTGAATTATATTTTTGTGGATCTGGATGAAGTATTATTGTAAGTTTGTAACACTCCAGTAATTATGACATGAACTCTGGTGATCATTTCGTTATGTGTGACATAATATGTGATAAAAATAATGCTCGAGTGCAAATGTACTCGTGAAATTATTTTTCGGACATCCGGCAAATCATTTGCAGTTCCGGTACACAATTTTTTTTTTTGTCTAGTACCGAATAGTTTTTAGTATTTTGGCCATAACTTAGACTACCGATGTCCTATTTCAGTCATCTCTATATAGTTAGAAATCTCAGACAATTATCTACAACTTTCTTGTTGAAAGTTTTTCCAAAATTGGAGCATAATTAAGTGAAATGGTTATTTTATGCGCATATTCACATAATGATGGAAATAACATGTAAATTTTAACATGTGACTAAATAACTTAAAATATCTATTAGTCGAATGTGTTCAGAGTTTTGAGCATCCAAATGAGAGTAGTGAGTCGATAAATACTTGAGTAAACACATGTGAGAGTATTGTGAGTGTTAAGCATATAGAAAGAATTCATATGTGAGAGTTTTGTGAGTATTAAGCATGTAGAAAGAATTTATTGTGAATGAGATTGAGAATGTGAACTTAATTAGGAATCTCATTGGGCAGCGAGTGCACTGAAAATAGAGTTTGAGGAAGAGTATAGGCAAGAGAGGAGAGTAGGCAAGCATTATTGTACTAACATTGACACTTTTATTCCATGTTATTTTTCTTTATTCCAGAGTAATCGTCCAATTAATTTTATCATTACTATCTATGATCCGGGCGCAGAATCAATGATAAATCTTTTTCTAGAGATGGGGAATGATATGATTCAGAATTAGCTTGGTCATATTGGTGTATTTGGGCTATTTTGGTGGATTTGGAAAATTCTTTGGGTTCGAGAGCTTGGGCCATATATGAGACTTTATATGAAGGCTTTATTATGTGTAAGGCATATATGGAATGGGTCAAGGACGTGCATGAGTTGCCTTGATTGATTTTGGACTTAATTTCCGAAAGGTGCATTAATAGTGGCGAAATTTACGCAGGATTCGTATTTTGCTGATTCAAGTTGCTCTGGGAAAGAAAACTCGGAGATTTGCAACTTTGTAGTTCACGTCAAATTCAAATTCATACTCCTTATCGGTCAGAATACATACTCAATTTATCCCTATAACTTTTATGTTTTATATTTTTTGAGATTATATTATGTTTAAATGTTGGGCTGAACTTTAATTAAATTATAAAGCCAATGCATGAACATTTGAATGATTTTATGTGTTATTTGATTTATTTTACTAGGGTTTTATTATGTTTTGGTAGAATTATGATTAATTACCTATTTAAATGGTCATTATTCATTGTAATTGATAATTAATTAAAAACTTATATTTTAATATAAAAATACATATTTTCGTGAGCTTGTGAGTAACCCTCCATTTGTTCTCATTAAATTTGGCTTATCAAATATTTGTTAACCCTTTGTAGCGCCCCCATTAGCACTCTAGTTTTTTTTTTTCTTATTTTCCAGAGGTTTATAGTTTGAGACCGAACTATCTTGGCTTTTTTGGGAACGATTTCAATCTTGAGCGGGTTTGTTTGGCTTGTTTCAGGCAGGTTCTCATCAACCTTAGATCCCAAAACTCAATTTCTCAAGATTGGATAAGATGGAGACCAACTGCAATCATACAATTGTAAAATCATGCATCATGGGTCTACAATTTTCATGCTTGTAATAATTCATAAAATAAACATTTGTATAGTGTATTCATTCATATTATGTGAATATAATTTTAATATGTATGTGAGTATATATGGATTAATTGTGATGTCGGAGCATTATTATACAGATCATGCATATTTTTACGTACGTTTGTTGAGATAGTCTCATAATTTAAAGTTTCTATCATATGCATTATTATAGAATACACAGGTTTTACATAAGCATGTCAGAGGCTTAAGAGATGATTACGCCGTCTCTGACCGGTCACGTCCCGAATATATTGAGGAGTGACAATTATCTGTGTTGATTTTCAGATATACAAATATGTAAAAAAAAAATAAAAAATTTGTATTTTTTTAACAAATTTAAGTTATTTAATTTAAACATCCAAAATAAAATAAAATAACATTCTTAATTAAACAATATACATTTAACTTCCAAAATAATATTTACAATTCACAATCCATATAAAATAATCTAAATATAAAATGTGTTAACTTTTCAACTCGAAGTTCATAGAATATTCACTTTCTCACTTGACGTTATCAAATGACCAAAACACCCTTATGACGTCAGTAAAATTCGAATGGTGTTAATATATGGGTGGAAAATTAAATATTTTTTAAATTTCGGATGGAAAATTGAACATTTCAAAAGTTTTTGAGTAAGATTGAACTTTAACCATTCAAATTATAATTTCACCCTTTTTTAACAAAACAATTTTCTTGGGCCAATCGATTTATTGGGCTCTTTGGACTTAAAAGCGAACTGCACTATTACACCATCTAAAATATTTATGAAACTCCACTTCTAAAGACACCCCATCTGAATGCTTTGAAAAGGCACTAAAGCCCCCAACATTTTATACAGAATAAAAAAAAATGGAATAATTATTTTCAAATACATATAATTGTACATATCATATTTGCTCAATTAAGCTCATCATAAATTTTAAAATATTCTTTTCTATCTCAATATACGTCATTTAATCATCAATCTATCATCAAAGGCGGAAACCAAAGATGACGTGGCCGTATAGATATTTGTAAAATATGTTTTTTTTCCCTTAACAAGGATATTATGAAATTATGAATTTTATATATAAAATCTCTATTTTGACTCATGTATATTTTCATAAGGCACGTCAAATAGATAAATTTATTTTGAGAAAATGAATTTTGAATTAAATTAAATAAAAAATCAAATTATAGGCTACAACTTATGTCTTGGGTATTATATCGTGGGTGCGTATTTAGGTGTATATTTATTATTATTATTATTATTATTATTATTATTATTATTTAAATTATAATAGAACAATAATAGACACACCCAATGCATAAATTTATCCTGGGAAAAATAAATCTGAGAATAAAATAAATAAATAAAAATCATATTATGGCCTACAAATTATGCTTTTGGGGGTGTCTTTGAGTGTAAATTTATCATTCTATATTTTAAAATCATGACTCCACCTTGCTAATTAGGGTTGACAATGGGATGTGACTTGTAGGGAACTCTCAATCCTAGTCATTTCTTATTTATATAAATTAAAATGATTTATGTATGATAGACGTACAAATGATGTGATACGTCATTTCACTAATGTTGTGATATATATGTATTAAATTTAAAATTAATCAATAACAATAGAGATGAAAAATTATTAATTAACACATGACATGTGATAGCGATTTTGTATAGTACGCAAACGCACGTATTGTACAAATAATATAGAAAGATATCGATCACATGATGGATAAAACAAATCATGAAGGTTGTCAATACTCAATCTTCAAGTTCTTTAATTTTCTCTTCTTAATTATTGTTTGATCTATTATTCTTAATTGTTCTTAAATGGTTGTTGTGTTTTGAGAGGGTTTTGGCCTCAAAAAATGCTTATTTTCCTCAAAAAATACGTATATGAAATAGCCCTAAATGTTCCCTTATATGGATATCATAAAAATCAAGTTTCCTATTCAATTTCAAAATTATCACATTAATGACGTCTTTGTAGCGCGCCATAAATATTTTCCAACTCTCCGTAATAATTTTTAACTAGCCGGTAACACCGTAACATTTTTGTGTCGTGACTGGCTGATAGTGAACTAATTCCTTTGAAAATTAATCGTTTTCAAGGGGCAAAAAATATAATCATATAATCTAAATTTAGGTCCAAAATATACGTACTAGTAATGGTTTGTTATAGGTTATAACATCATCGTTCTTTCTAAAATGTACATGCAACTATATGCATTAAACATGCAAAGTAAAAAAGTTTTCATGGTCTAATAGGTCAAGGAACAGAAACCACAAGTAAAAAAAATGAACATACATACATACATAGATAATTATGCATTAACAAAAACAAATTAGACATCTAATTTGATTAATAATAGATGTCAAACATCTATTATCGCTAGTCATATAAAATCCAAAAAAAAAGTGATCAAAATGTGAACGCTAACTAGTGATGGCAATGAGCCGGGATGAGACAAGTTTTTCAATCCCGATTCCGTTTATGAAATCGAGATGAAAAATCGTCCCGTCATATTCCATATCCCGTTAAATATAATCTCATATCGTTAAATCTCGACCCATCCCGCTAAATTCTCTCACATTCCGTTATCTCGTCTCGTTTAAATTTTCATGATAAATATTTCTTGTATCATACCCTTTTTAAAATGATCTCTATTTTCCTTATCCCAAATCCTATCTCAAAGGAAACGGATTTATTGGGTAAATTAGCTGTTTATGTCATGAAACGTTAAACAACTTTTATGATGGTCCATAAAACTCAATAAATAAACAAATTAATATATCCTGTCTGTTCCCGAATTTTTTAATCCATTATACTCATCTCGATCTCAATCAATTTGCAGAAAATGGTAAGTTAATTAAATTTCATTGCTTCAAAGTTTAAGCAAATATTTCATGACAAGAAAACTTAAGAACACGAAACTGATTACTAGTATTATTTAAATTAATAGTAATATTTTAATATTAAAATGATCAATTTTATAATATACTGTTCTCAATCAAAGTGAAGTGATTAATAATCAACTAGTGATTATTGGGAGAAAAATTGAGCTGATTTCGGCTTCAATATTATTAGCCCACTTATACGTTGCCACTAAATTGGGATTTTATTTGAGTCAATGTTAAATTAATCAGTAATCAATAATCATATATATATAATAAATAAAATATTGTGACATGAACAAGTGGCAGCAAAGCAAATATATGCTAAATTGGCTTCGTTATCTAAAAATATTATAGTGAGTTTAGGATGTTTGTCGTAAAAGGTATATGATATCTCATCCCATATCCAAATTCTGAGGCCACGCAATGAATTTTTTTCCTAAAATGCATTACGTGCATGCAAAGATATTTTTTAGGTATATAATAAGATTTTTATCATTTATCGGTATAACAGTAAGTTTATTCTGTGTGTTAGAATGTCATATGTTTTAGTTGTAGAAATAATATTTTTGAAAAAAATAATAAGAATAAGATTGCGTCCATATTGAATCCTCTCCAAAACTAATAATATGGAAAGTTCGTACGTGCACCATCATTCTATCGATATGACTAATGATCTATTCGGACATTAATGCGTATAGAATTTACGGATAAATCACACAATAAAAGAAGAAGAAATTGCTTAAATCACAAAGGAAAAAAAAAAAAAACTTTTTGGAAGTAGGAAGATGCCAACATATTATGGGGGGTTCGGTGTCATAGATGCTTTTCTCTTGGAGAAGGGACATTTTCTCTTTTGTGGACAAATCGAATGATAATGTGATATCAGTAAATTATGGCCCCATTTTATCAATGATGATGCAAAATAAATGTTTTAGATATGTTTTGAGATGTGTGGTGACTGAACTAAGTTTTTTTTGTTTTATTAATAAAAATAGTAGCTGAATAAAATATAGTTGAAGTGTTTGGTAAAATGTGTTGTTGAGTTGAGATTATAAATTGTGAATTTCATAAGCGGGCGTGGTTAGTGATGTATGGTTAATGATTTGATTTTGAGGTTCTGCGTTCGAATCCAGATAGTATGTTTTTTATAAAAATTTGGGACAACCAGATGTTTTACTTACTCCGCTTCAACTCGAAAGGGGTGATTTGGCGGTGAGGTTTCTAACGATTTCAAAAAAAAGGTGTATAGTATCATTTGGTGTAAAGTTGATGAATTTATAAGTTAGCGTATAAGTGTTATACAAAACACATAGTTAACGATAACGTTAAAGTTAACTTATAATTTCATAAAATTATAATCTCACGACATGAAATTATTATTTTTCACTAGCTTCAACTCTAGTTTTTGTTTCGCTGCTTATAAGTTAGTTTATATTCTTAGTTGGATAATCTCTACCAAACTCAACCTATGTTTTTGATAAAAAAATTTTATTGAAGTATTGTTTTAATATATAATGGCTAAAATATGAAAAATTCTCTAACTGTTATATGGATGATATGGTACAACTAATTACTAATAATTATATATTATAGGAGTTGTGTCAAACAAAACAATTATTTATTTAGTTATTTTTTACTGAATTGTTACATGTGTGACGTAATACTCTCGTTGTATAGTAGAATGTTTCTCAAAATAAATTGTTGTGGGTGCATCATTTTTACCCACATAACAGGATACATGTGTCACATCCTAAAAACATCATTCTCCGATAAATTTTGTAATGGAACTGCGTTATCTGCAACTTACATACTGTATCTGGGTACGTGTCACTCATTTATTGGGATACTTAAATTAATCAATTATGGTATTCGTCATATTAATAGATAATTGACATCACTCTGATCCATGGTAAGTCCCGTCAGTTGCATGTAATTTAACATTAATCTTATATAATTAACAATGTAATCATATTATATTACACCTGTCCTAAAAAATATTTATGTCTCAAAGACCAACATTTCAACCAAATATATATATAAAAAAAAAACATATTTTTAATATACTAATAGGCAAATAATACTGTATTAAAATTTACGTTTTTTTATCTCTTTTAATGTGATTTTTAACGTAATAAATTGATGGATTCTTAAATTTGTATTATTTTTGTCTAGAGAGTTCTACGTGGTAAATATTTTCTTAAAGAATTTAAATTAAGATATAATTGTTTAATGGTAGTAATGTTGCGTAAAAATCAAATACTTGACTTTTGTATCGACGGAAAACAGCATAGGTGGCAGAATTAACATTTTAGTCTTACTCGTAATCATTGCATTGACATTAAAATCATTTCATTCGCTCCTAATTCCAAAAGAAACCAAGATCCAATCATGTGGTATATACACGACAATACTAAATTAAAAGTTATATAATTTTAAATTTTACACATTTTACAAATATTTTGTTATATACCTCTAATATATTCTGTAAGTTCCATTTTTATTGTCCGTGACAAAATAAGTTCAATTGAGTTGTAATTCATCTTGAAGAACTTCGAGCAATTGGACTGATTTTTTGGCAGAGCTGGAGCATTTTCGTTAGTGTTGCGTTCTTTACAGCGTTTGAACGTGTGTCATTAGTGGCACGTTCTCCATTAGGTTCGATCGAAACATTCCAAAGAGCAAGCGTTCATGGTGCGTTCGAGTAGCGTTCGAACGAGTCTTTCCAGTGGGCACGCGTTCGTGGTGCGTTCGAATAATCGTTCGAACGCGACTGCGATCTGGACACGTTTTTCAGTCTTTTCACTTTGAAAAATCCTAAATTTACACCATACCTATAAATAGAACATGTAGCCACCATCCTCACATTTCCCTTGAGCCAAAATCTCTCAAAGCTTCAACATTTCTTGAATCCACCTTGAATACTTCTTTCATTTTCTCGTCTTCTTTGTTTATGGTGAGATTCAATCTTTGGTAAACCTTCAACACAACCAGACCCAAAATTCATAATCCTTCAGAGTTCTCAAGGAGGAAGATTGATAGTCGGAGTTCCTGCGTGCGTAAGAAGTTGATTCACTCAGAGACTTCAGAGGTTCAGAAGAAAACCATGGTGTGCGGGCTTAAGGAGTTCCTCGAGTTCTTACAGTCTAGAGGTACTTGAGTCAGTGGAGTTGCCACCATAGGTCTTGACCATCGTTGTAAGTGTTTCTCTATATAGTGGATTAGGTTGGTAGCCGAGATACTCGAAGTGGTTTTTGTACTCGCACGAGTTTTCCAATTCGTCACCAAAATTATTGTGTTGATTTTGTGTGATTGATTTAATTTTCCACAATTTATTTTATTTGTTTATATTATGGTTGCTTGTTGAGAATCCATAGGCACATTAGTTAGAACTTGTTTATACTATTGTGATAATTTCCGCATAGGGTCAGAACTTAGGATAATTACGAACTTTTATATTCAAGATAGGGAAATTTATAAAACTAATTAAAAAGATATTTATTTATCAAAATAAGTCACAACATTTGTCATTTGCATTTCCATCTATAGTCTATCTATAGTCTCCAAAGTGTACTTAGAAGATCTGGATTCTCCGAAGTACGCACCGAAGTTGTGTAAAATTCGAAGATCCGAAGTCAAAAAATTAGATCTTCGAAGTTTTTATTTTTAATTTAATTTTTTTTATTAATATTTCGGTTCTCTGAAATTTTGATTCAGATCTTCAAAATTTGAAAAAATATCTATAAAACCGGACATTCTCCATTTGTTCTCACTACAAAAATATAGCATTTTTTTCCAACCAATTTTCCGAAGTTTCTTTATATTATCATAAGTCTAAAATTGAACAAATACCTATAACTTTCTACGGTGATAGTTCTCGGGAGAAAATAGATAATGGCAGCGATGAATACATTTTTTAGATTTAGTTGTTGGGGGATAACTTATGAGCAGTTAATGAAAATGTTGTATGTGCGGTTGTAGAAAAGTAAAATGGAGTACAAAGTTCGTATAAAAGGTTTAATTTCGTAATATTCGCAGCGACATTTAGTTATTGAAATTGGTAGTCAAATGGACTAAGAGTGGTTTTAAATTTACACTCAAATACCATTCGACAAGGTAGTGTGGTCGATTTATATTTGAGTTGAGATAAGATTACTGCTAGTGATGGTCAACAAACAGAAGATATAACACGATGACTACAAACATTGCCGAAAGTATGAACGCATTGTTTAAAGAGGCTCATACACTTTCGGTGCTTAGTTACTTAACTATATTAGGATAACCCTTTAGAGATGTTTTTTTTATATGAGAGAATCAGCAAAAAAGATTGTAACTCCGTTGATACCCTGTGGGCTCATGCAAAAATATAGAAACGTATAGTGAAATCACATTGAATGTTGTACGTGCCAAATTTGGACCCGAGAGTAAAATCGTCTTTTCACGTCAAATTCAAATACCAAAAGCCCACAAATATTGGCCCTTAAAAACCGTATTGGAAAACCCAGCCCAAAAGACTTTATTCCATCAGTACATAACACTACAAATGAAAAGCCAAACAAAGTAGACATCATTTATTACTAAATATTTCCTCTTTTTCTAAACACAAACACATGCAACGCCGAAAGTTGGATCCAAGACACGTTGTGGGTTCCTTAGTCAGAAATGTCAGCACGTTGTAGACCCGTTGCCAGCTTTTATCACAGCTACAAAGTAACCTCTTTTCAGATCTATAAAATGGAAGATAACTCAGGGTTCAAGGCAGGCTTCACATCCTTCTTACAAACTTCTATTCTCTGACACAAGTTCTGAGAACTTCCTATTTCCATAATTCTTGTCACCGCCCTCACGGCCATCAAAAGAAAGTCAAGGTAATAATAAGCCTTACTTCCGCATATTACATAATGGCAGCTCATTTCACTATACTGACTTGAGCGTCGGAGTGTACCCGGCACCCACCATACCGGTGGTAGTCTACTCCCGCTCACTCTATCTTTATTTGCAGGATCGTTAGTGCCCCCAACCTACAAATTCTGATTGTGGACCTCGGGTGAAATCCAGCATCCACAATTTGGCGCCCACCGTGGGGCCTTAGTGATTTATAGCAAACAAAGATCTCTCAATCTACAATTCGGAAAGCACTGTCACTTATGGCTTCAAGCAGCGAACAGACGCCAGATCCAATTGCGTCCCAAATAACTATGCTACAAGAAAGATTACGAACTTTGGAGGAGGAGAACCAGACCATGCGGAGCTCCAATTTAAACCTTCAGAAGCAGTTGGAACTAATCTCTTCCACCTCTCAACAACGAGATTCTCCTGATAATCCCAATAATCTTGTGGCCCCATCTAACCTTTTGGAGACATTCAATGATGTGGCGAATGGTGATCCTTCCCCAGGCGACCTTCCAAGAAATCATACAAATATGACAATTTTTCCACTCGACCAAGCTCAGCGAGTCGCTTCCAGCATGCGAAAAGAAATGTTAGAGTTCAAAGAAGCAATCTTGTCTAGCTTGCCAGGCATCAAGCTACCAATAAGGAAGAGTAGAGCCGGGACGATTTCTGACACACCATTTATTGAGACTATCTCTTCCGTAGAATTACCAAGAAAATTCAGTCCCCCGGATATGAAAATGTATGACGGATCAACTGACCCAGACGACCACATCATTCATTACAAATATAAGATGATGTCAACGGGCCTAACCCCTCAACAATGGGAAGCTGGGATGTGCAGAGGATTTGGAGAAACGTTGGCGGGGCCAGCCCTAACTTGGTTCATCAACCTCCCATACAGGTCTATTGGATCATACCAGCAATTGGCAGACAATTTGTAGAGCATTTCGCAAGTTCTTGCAAGATTGAAAAAACTTCAGATGACCTTTACGCCGTCCAACAGAGAAAAGGAGAATCTTTACGAAGCTACGTGGCTCGGTTCAATAAAGAAAGAATAACTATCTCTGACCTCCATCAACCTACGGCGGTAGAAGCATTTAGAAATGGATTGCTTCTAGAAAGTGGACTCTACAAAAAACTCACTAAATTTCGATGCTACACAATGGATCAAGCCATGGCTCGAGCCCAAGTTGAAATAAGGTGGGAGGAGGACAAGAGAAACCAAAGAAAAGAGAATTCTTCTAATTTTCAACGAGATAGTACTCAAGATACTGTTAAACGGCGCAAAGAATTCCCTAACAAAACGCTACGGCCAACAGACATGAAGAACAATCAAAGGGTGCATCGACATTTCAACCGTGACTTCAAGCGACAACCATTGCCATTCAGGGTTCAAGATAAGACCGTGAACAGAGAAAGGCTCCCAGACTACAATTTCACTGTTTCCCCAGGAGAACTGGTTTCGGTCCTCAAGAAGATGGGGAACGAGGTACGATGGCCCCCACGCTCCAGAGATTATTCAGCTAAGAAAGATACCAGCAAATGGTGTGAATTTCATCGAGATTATGGACATACGACAGCAGATTGCGTAGCTTTAAGGCTGGAAGTATTGGAATTGCTGAATAAAGGACATTTGAAGGATTTGCTTTCGGAGAAAGGCAAAGCTACTATAGCCCAAAGAAACGAGAAGGAAGAAGGCCCCACACCACCACCACCAGTCAACAATACAGTAAGTTTTATTTCTGGAGGGTCCGAAGTCAGCGGTGCCTCATATTCGGCTACGAAACGACATACCAGAGAAGCAACAATGGGTCCTTTCCATTCAACTATGTCGATTGAATGGATGTTTACAAACCTAACAATTGAATTCCCAGACGACAGCAATTCCAATCAAACGAATCCGCATCATGACGCGCTGGTAATTTAATTACAGATTGCAAATTTTATAGTCAAACGAGTCTTAGTCGACACAGGTTCGTCAGCAAACATCATCTTCAGAACTGCTCTGTCCGACATGGGAACCGAGATAGAAAAGATCAATAGGAGGTCAACTGTTCTTATTGGATTCAGCGGCGAACAAAAATTCACAATCGGGGAGATAACACTCCCAGTCTATGCCGGAGGAAACAACAAGATGACAACTTTTTTAGTTCTCGATTGTCCCTCAGCCTACAATCTGATTGTCGGACGACCTTGGATTCATGAGATGAGGGCAGTCTCGTCAACTTACCATCAAGTGCTCAAATTTCCCACAAGATGGGGGATTCAGGAGATTATGGGAGATCAACACGCTTCAAGAAGTTGCTACCAGACGACCTTAAAGGCGAAACCTCAGTCGGCATAGCAATTAATGAAGGGATCCGGCGTTTTACCACCAGATCAGCCTAGTGTAGAGGAGCTAGACGAAGTCCCAATACACACAGAATATGCAGATCACAAAGTACCAATTGGAGTTAATCTGGATCCCAAGCTACGAACCGACCTAATTGATTTCTTAATGAAGCGACATGATTGTTTCGCCTGGTCACACGAAGATATGACCGGGATCGACCCAGAATTAATCACCCATGAGCTCCATGTAGATCCAAGCTACCCTCCTGTCAGACAGAAAAAAGAAAGTTTGCCCCGGAGAGAAATCAGATCATCAATGAAGAAGTCCAAAAATTATTACAAAATGGAGCCATCAAGGAGGTTCAATTCCCAGAATGGTTAGCTAATGTGGTGATAGTACGAAAGAAGAACGGGAAATGGCGAGTTTGCATCGACTTCACAGATTTGAACAAAGCGTGCCCCAATGATTCCTTCCCATTACCTCATATTGATTCCTTGGTTGATGCTACAGCAGGCCATGAGTTACTGAGTTTCATGGATGCCTACTCAGGCTACAATCAAATCCTCATGCATCCGAACGACCAAGAAAAAAACCGCATTCATCACCAACAGAGGCATATATTGTTACAAAGTGATGCCATTCGGACTCAAAAATGCTGGAGCAACTTATCAACGAATGGTGAACAAAATGTTTTCTCAACAAATAGGGAAGACCATGGAGGTTTACATAGATGACATGCTGGTAAATTCATTAGAAGCCGAACAACATCTGACACACTTGGAGCAGGCATTCGACACAATGAGGAAATATGGTATGAAATTGAATCCAACAAAATGTGCTTTTGGAGTCGCTTCAGGGAAATTTCTTGGATACATGGTCACGCGACGAGGGATAGAAGCCAATCCTAATCAGATCAGATCTATTCTTGACATTCATTCTCCTACCAATCCGAGAGATGTCATGCGACTAGCCGGGAGAATAGCCGCACTTAATAGATTCATTTCCAAGTCGACCGATAAAAGTTTTTTATTCTTCTCAGCCTTGAAGAAGGCAAAACACTTCGAGTGGACTCCAGCCTGCGAAAAAGCATTGACGGAACTTAAACAATACTTATCTTCTCCACCATTGTTATCAAAGTCACTCGACAATGAAAGACTTTTTCTCTACTTAGGAGTCTCAGAACAAGCAGTAAGTGCAGTCCTGATCCGAGAAGAAAACGGAACTCAACTCCCAGTCTACTATATGAGTAAAGCATTATTAGATGCGGAATCACGCTACCCTCATATGGAAAAATTGGTACTGGCTTTGGTAACTGCAGCAAGGAAGCTACGACCATATTTTCAGGGGCACCAAATCACTGTCTATACATCGTATCCAATGAGGAGCATACTTCATAAGCCCGAGCTTTCATGGAGACTGACCAAGTGGGCTGTGGAACTAGGAGAACACGACATCACGTACTTACCACGCACCACGATCAAATCACAAGCACTCGCAGATTTTGTTGATGATTTCAGCTCCAGTCTACAGGTACCAGCTGAACAAGAAATCCAATGTATCCATCCTTCGACTACCTGGAGATTGGCAGTCGACGGGTCAAGCAATAAACGTGGATGCGGCTTAGGGATTGTGATTACAACTCCTGAAGGCGATGTGTTGCAGCAGGCGATCAAATGTGGCTTCAGAGTCTCTAATAACGAAGCCGAATACGAAGCTCTCATAGCTGGTGTAGACACTGTATTTTTGCATATCGTGCCCAATGACGAGCCTCGTAAGGAGGCACTACCTTTTCATGTCGTAGAAGTCGCGGGAAACGGACGTTGGAAGGGTAAAGTTGGAAATCGGAATTATTGTCGGATTTAACTTGGTTATCTAGCTTTGATTTGCTCGTTGGATCTCTGCTTATGCTCGGCCCAAGAATCCATAAGCCAAGCCGAAATACCCAAGCCCACCAAAAAGAACCAAACCCACGCCCAAAGCCTCCCCCAAATGATAAAACAAATCAAACAACAATACCCCACACTCCACTAGCTTTCTTCCTTACACACCCATACCATCCTCCATTATCTCCCTCACTCATTGCAAACAAACAATGAAACTCTTATCATATACCAACCCCTCCCACTTGAATAACAAGGAACAAGCACAAAGCAACAAAGTCCACCTAAGCCACATTCACACCCATCACCCTTTGCAAGCCACATTCACGCCCAAGGCCACCCAAAAATGACAAAGCAAGCACAAGCCAACTCACTTCCCATTAAACATTCTCCATCAAATTCTCCACTAAGAGGAATCTCCTTAAATCAAGCATGTTGTGAGCCACCAAAGACTCTCCACCTTTGCCTATAAAAGAAGCCTAAAACCAACCAAAAAGACCTAGCACAGAAGATGAGATACCTAGGAGATAGGGAGCACATAGGCAGCAACACTTAGCACTTGAAAAGCACACAAAGTCCTCTCCTCTCAAGCCAAAAAGACAGCAGCAACACAACAGCAAAGCAGAGGGAAAACAGTGAGCAAATCAGCAGGATAACCAAGGAAAAGGGGAACCAGCGAACCAGAAAAGTTGCGGAACATCAACCCTTCCGACGGCCGTGGAACATGCTTCCAAAAGACGACGCAAAAAAGGTTAGACCTGAGGGCATATGATACTTATCCTCTTCGCATGAATTAATAATTTAGAAAGCATGATATTTAAGTATGTATGAATTAGTTTAGCATGTTAATTACGTGATGTGATTCCGGATGGACGGAATATGTGTTATTTCTTGTGGTATATCGGATGGAAACTCGGACATAAATTCCGTAGCCGAATCCGAATGGACGGTCATGCGGTTTGTACTCGGGATACAATGCCACATACCACTTGAAAGACACACGTATTTCGTTTCATCTAAACTTGTGTTTGAGTATGATTTAGAGCAATGTGTTATTTGTTTTCTTATGCATGATTAGGATGTTTAACATGTTATAGCTTTGTGCATGACTAGTTGGTAGTGATTGAGCATGATTTAATTGTTTAGTATGTTAATCTTTATGCATGATTCAAGGGTCCGTGTGATTAGATATGTCGTTGTGATGATCTTGTTTGAATGACGCATCCAAAACTGTATGAATGTATGTAATCTGCCAGTTCCCGTTCGAACGCGTCATCGAACGCATCACGAACGAGAACCTTCTGTCTCTACCGTTCGAACGCGTTATCAAACGCTACTCGAACGCGCACACATCTGTAGCATCAGGTCTCATTCTGTTCGAACGCGTTTTCGGACGCCATACGAACGAGAACCTTCTGTCTTCACCGTTCGAACGCGTTTACGAACGCAACGCGAACGAGAACCTTCTGTCTTCACCGTTCGAACGCGTTTACGAACGCAACGCGAACGATTACGGTCTTCCTGCACCACATTATGACATGTCTATCTTAACATATAGTTATATCCTTGAACTTTATGCATTTGTATTACTTCTTTAGTTATCTATTTTGTTATGCACTTGAATACCTTTTCTTAGTATGCATGTTTGTAAGAATGTTCTTTGTTTGTGCTTTTGTGAAGTTGTATGCCTTTGGAATGTTAATTTGTCTTCATGCTTGAATTTGGACATAGATTATATATGGATAGGTTGCATACAAATGTGAAAATATGCTAAATGTAAACTTAGAGATGGGATTTGTATATGGAAATTTAACTGTAAGTTTTATCGCTATGCATGTGAATCTAGAAGCATGATACCCTTGGAAATGAGTGTTACTCAAGCATGATTAAGTTATTACATAAATCCTTTCATTACAAGTGACATAAGTAAGGGACCATTCCGAACCCAACGGTTTGAGGTCTTCCCTTGCGAGGGTGAGTGCGGCCTTAAATCTTATTCCCGGTTCACACCGGGTGGCGACTCCATCATTCTCCGGTTTAGTTCCCCGTGGCTACTCCGTACTCCCAACTAGTGCCGCGAGCCTAGAACAGCATGCGTCGTCCAGTTTCTGTTGTCTACAGTCTGGCGACTCCACTGGGGATAGAGAATCGGCCCCGAAAATATTGTCTTGTAATGTTTGGATTTATGTTTTAATTGACCGTGTCTATAGTGGATAAAAGTAAGGGTTTAATCAAAGGCATTTTTGAGGCTATGTAATGGTTGGGTGTCTTCCTTCACTCACTACCTTTCTAGAAGGAAAAGCTGTGAAGGCACCTAGATGGCCATCTACTCATAGCCTATGGTGATGGACTAATTTGGAGGACTCGTTGTTTATTCCTGACACCAAGCGATAAGAGCCTAGGGGCTTGGGTATTTAAGTGAGCCTCGCTCCACCTTCCCTCTGGGGAATCTACAACGAGAAATCCATTTGACAGTCTGTCACCACACCATAGCTCATTGGCACGTACCTTAGTGTATAAAAAGGGGTGTGCTCACTTGGTCGCTCGAACCCTTGAGTGGGGAGACGTAGTTGTGAGTCATCATTCGCCGGTGAGAGCCTTTGTCTATACTCTTGCTAAACCACCCATAGACCGGGTTGGCTAAAGTAACAATTATTTCCTTGAGTATGTGCTTATGGGCCATTTCCATTTGGAGGCAGTTGGACCTTTTATCAGAAATGCGAACTTGTTGGGCCATTTAAACTGGGACAAGAACGTATTTCATGACTATTGGGCCAAAGGTTTCTAAGCGATTAATGAGCCGCTTTGTGATTGTGTTCGGAACATTGCTATTTGGATATAGTCGGGCTCTTTGCCATGAGATGTGAACTCATTGGGCCATTTAAACTGGGATGGGTTCACTCCTATGGTAATTAGCCAGAAAGATTCTAAAATAATAACGAGCCGATTTGTTTGAGAGTTTTAATTTATTTAGTATGTTATATGTACCTCATACACCTCACGCATACATGCATCATGCTAACCCTTATGTTTTAAAAAAGCCATCATAGATACCTGTTGGGTTAGGGAAGGGAAAATACTCACCAAGAAGACAGTAATAACCATGAGTGAATATGGTAACGAGGTATCCCGAATGGATCAGTTAGAGAACAATCTCGCCAAGATTGCTGAACAGTTGCAAGCCTTGACTACTGCTATGGCTAGTATGACTGTGCCCCGTGCTGGGGGAAATACTGAGAATGTGAGGCATGAGGAGCCTCCGAATGGGATGGGGGATGATATCCCTACTTTTGATGATGATATGGCAGAGTATGCAACAGGCAGAATATCTGGGTCACAGGCAGAGTTACAGAAACTTCGGGATCAGGTTGAGTCAGTTACCCGCAAGATGAGGGGTAAGAATGAAGATCTGCTGGATTATGACACACTGACTTTCGAGGAACAGTTGCCAGCACAGTTCAAGATGCCTGATATGACTAAGTTTAACGGGAATGGGGATCCAAGGGTGCATCTCCGGTAGTTTGTATCAGTTATGAGTTCCGTTGGCTTATCCCAGCGCCAAGTGCAGAAAATGTTTGGAATGTCGCTCGAGGGAGCTCCCGTGGTGTGGTACCACAGTTTGGAGAAGAAAGTGAAGGAAGATTGGAGAGAGTTGGCTGATGCTTTCCTAAAGCAGTATGTCACTGACATAGAAATTGATCTATCACTCCGAGATCTGGAGAATGTGAAGCAGAAATCGGAGGAAAGTTTTAAAGAGTACGTGGACCGATGGAGAAGTCAGCTGTTGAAAATGCAAACTAGGCCCTCGGAGAAGGACCAGATTAAGATGATCATCAAGCCCTCCATTTACAGCAAGTTGAGGAGGATGACCTCCATGATTACGGACTTTCGACAGTTGAGGGAAACTGTCATGGATATTGAGGAAGAAGAGGCCGAGAATAGAAAATTCTATGGTTTGAACAGGAGGCCCATTGGGGGAACATCGGGAACGAAGCCCGTTTCTGCTGAGATTGCCGCTATCCGGGACCGAAGATTTTCCAACTTGGGAAGAC
>SKCR01008629.1:0-24116 GCA_019454045.1 Zanthoxylum bungeanum
AGGTTGCCACAGCTTACCATCCACAGTCAATGGACAGGTTGAGGTTTCAAACAGGAAATCAAAAGAATCCTAGAAAGAACCATTGGATCAACAAGAAAGGGACTGGTCAACAAAACTAGATGATGCATTATGGGCCTACCGGACAGCTACAAGACACCCATTGGTATGTCTCCATATCGATTGTGTTGTTTGGGAAAGCGTGCCATCTTCTAGTTGAGCTTGAACACAAGGCGTACTGGGCACTGAAGAAGTTGAATCTTGATTCACAAGCTACATGAGAGGAAAAGACTTCATCAACTCAACGAATTGGAGGAGTTTCGTCTACAGGCTTATGAGAATGCCAGATTATACAAAGAAAAGACAAAGAAATGGCATGACCGAAAAAATAGTGCACAGACAGTTGGAACCAAGGCAGCAGGTGTTGTGCTGTACAACTCGAGGTTGAAACTTTTCCCTGGAAAGTGAGAAGTTGAAATCTAGGTGGTCAGGTCCATTTGTGATCACTCAAGTTTACCTTATGGAGCTGTTGAGTTACTGGATCCCAATACCAACAACACATTCAAGGTTAACAGTCAGCGTGTCAAGCACTAATGGGGAGAATCATTTGAGCAACAAAAAGAAAGTGTCACACTTTCAGATCCAGCCTAACGTTCAAGAAGTCACGTCTAGCTGACGACTTTAAATCTTAAACTTAGCGTCGCGCAGGGAGGCAACCCATGCAATTTTTGTTTTTGTGATATTGTGATTTGTGTGTGATTTAATTTGGTGTGTTTTGTTTTTGCAGGTTAAGTCATTTCAGGATGGAAGAAGCTCTAGCAAATCTTCACAAGCAATTTACTTCTCTCCCTCAAAAATCTCTGATGAAAGTTTACAAAGCTCGCTTGGAACGGATGAGACTACTAACAATCCATGGTGTTCCTAATGACATTCGTTGGGTAATTGAAGCAAGAGTCCGATTGGCAGGTGAGTCTTCTAACTCATTTATTTCACATCTGCCTGGTTTTGGAAGAAGCACATATGCAAAGAAACGTAGAGAGCTAAGCAAATGGGTTTTTGTTACAAATGTGCACGCTGGAATTGCAATACTTGTTGTCGTTCTTTAGGAATGGTGTCTGATAATCGCGAAGACAAAATTAAATTCATTAGGGATGGCTTGAGTAAAGAGTCTTTAGATGATATATCTTCGACTCTTGAGACGCATCCCAGTGGATATGTACACATAGCCATTCGCAAATTACATACACAATTTCAAAAAGAAAGACAACAGTTAAGTCTTGGGAATCTGACTCAAAAAGACCCTGTTTGCCAATTTATAAGAAAATTGGAGGGGAAGCTTGTCCCTGACGCATAGACGTCAATCAAGCCGCTACTTTTCTTGTAAATATTATATCTCTTTGTCTTTTCTTAATAATTGTGATTTGTTTTGTTGTTTCTTTTATTTTCTCAGACAAGATCCAGACCTTTTTGACTATCACGATATTATTTCGCTACTAATCGTCCTCTGGAAGATACTTGTGCTATTTTTACTCACCCTTTTCAGGTACTATAAATTCAGCCCGTCATTGCACTTTTGAAGGCATCCAGAGTTGAGAAAGAAATACATAAAAAATGGAAGCCACTTCAAGAAGACGAGTTGAAAACATCTGTGTGTTTTGCGGTAGTAGTAGTGTTGGAACTAAACCACAATACGTAGAAGCAGCACAAGAATTGGGTCGAGTCTTAGCTGCAAGAAATATGCACTTAGTATATGGCGGAGGCAATCTTGGACTAATGGGGATCGTTTCAAAGGCTGTACATGAAGGAGGCAGTCACGTTTTGGGAATCATCCAAAACCCTGGCAGAAGCAAATCTTATTGAACCATCAAACGGAGAGGAACTGATCGTGCCAGGTATGTCTGAACGACTGGTAGAAATGATTAATCGTGCTGATGCTTTTATTGCTTTGCCAGGTGGCTTGGGCACATTGGAGGAAATTTTTATAGTGCTATCTTGGGCGAACTTGAACATACACCAGAAACCAATTGGGCTATTTAACGTTGATGGATTTTATGATTTTCTTTGTGTGTTTCTTGATGATGCCCGGAGAAATGGGTTCGTGTCAAAACCTTTGAAAGAACTCCTCTTTACTGCTAGAACTGCTCCGGATCTAAAGGATCTAATAGACCAACTTATAGCCTATGAACCACGATTTGACTATCCTTTCAAAGATAAATTGGTCTGAGGACGATCGTGGTAAGAGGCGTAGGATTAATCTGGATCTTAACCTTTAATTTCCTGTAGAATTTCAGCTAACCAGGTATTATTTTCTAAACTCTTCTTCTACTTTTTAAGACATTGGGGACAATGTCTCATTTAGGTTTGGGGGGAGGGAATTAGTTGATCAGTACCTTGTTTTTAGTTTAGTTTGTGTGCTGTTTTTATTTTTAGTCCAAAATTTTTCGAAAAATACAAAAAAATTGAAATTTTTTCAAAAATTACAAAAATATTTTGCGTTTTTTTTTTGTGTTTTTATTTTGACTAAAAGGGTGAAATTGGTAAGAGATAACTGAGTAAGGAGTTTCCACTCCTGAGACGTATCTCAAGCCTATTTTCGAAATAAGTTAATTTTTGTTTATTTCATTTTGAATTATTTAATTTGTGAATTCTCTATAATACTGATTAAAATGGATCTTCATATGCTCAGTTAGCAGGTATTATCAACATACAAAGTAACATACGGACATGAGCTAAAATTGAAAAGTTTGTAATATTCAGTGCTCTAGTTTAATTGGAGGAAGCATCTTAAAAAGCAATGGAGTAAAAAAAAAAAAAAAAAAAAACGTCTGAGATCCGAGTTATTAAGTCTGTAAGGGTGTTTTAACACCTAGTGCCCTAAAGCCAATTGGTTTGGGGGAGTCACTGGCCCAAAGCTCGCTACATGGATCAAAGATGCTGCAAAAATATATATATCTGAAGTCTGAGAGTAATTAAGTCCGTAGGGGTGTCTTAACACCTGATGCCCTAAAGCCAACTGGTTTGGGAGCCACCGGCCCAAAGCTAGTTACATAGATGGAAGGTATTGTATATGTATTGTATAATAAATAAAAAAAATAATAAAAAAAAATCAGAAAAATTATTCCATTGCTATAAAAAGGTGTGAATTCTGATAAAACTTCAGGACAAAAATATTACTCTCTTCTCAACTGCACTTATGACTATTGTGGGAAAAAATGAGATTGTTTAATACTTTGTTGGCTGTGTATATGGAGAATGGTAAATATAATCGGAGAATTTACTTATTCGGTAATTTAGAAAGAAACAAAACAACTAGTAACTTGGAGTAGAAGTTTCACCTGATTAGTCACTAACTTTCTTTATTCTCTTTTCTTTTGTCTTTTTGCTTTTGTGTGCATTAGTTTTACTACCTTTTTTACTTTTGTAAAATGTGTTTTGTGGGTATCAACGAGACTACAACTCGTCCACTAGGGACACCTAGGGGTTTAAAGGCTTGTTGCATATGCTAAATGAAACCGTGATCCCTACGAAAGTGGCTTAGTTAAATTTTAATTGTTTCTTGTATTTTATTTTGTTGTTTTGCTCGAGGACTAGCAAAATGTTAAGTTTGGGGGTGTGATGAGCGGAAAATATATCAATATTTACCGCCCCTTTTACGTAATATTTTGTTTAGTTTCTCGGGTTTGATGAACGTTTTGATATATTTTAGTTTATTTTGCAGATAAAATAATATTGGGACTTAATGAAATCATTTAGGAC
This sequence comes from Zanthoxylum bungeanum, assembly GCA_019454045.1. Taxonomy (NCBI): domain Eukaryota; kingdom Viridiplantae; phylum Streptophyta; class Magnoliopsida; order Sapindales; family Rutaceae; genus Zanthoxylum; species Zanthoxylum bungeanum. The sequence continues at coordinate 3,754 of SKCR01008629.1, forward strand.
GAAATATGGGTCAAATAAGGGCAATTATTGGACTTGATATTTTAATTTGGAGATTGGAAACTTGAAAGGGCGCGTTTTAACGAAGTGCAGTTTTGGAAATTCCAGTTTGTGCATCTGTCGTATTTTGGGCATAACTTTTCACTCAGATATCGGATTGAGCTGATTCAAGTGCCAGATTAAAGAAAACTCGAAGCTCTACAACTTTGAAAGACAAAATAATTTCTAATTCTGATTTCATGACCGAAATTGATGAACCATCCAGAAGTGATGTGTGATGTGTAATTATTAAAGTCATTATCAATCATTTTCAAAGCAAATATAATTAATAAATAATAATAAAAAAATTATCAAATCACCACCAAAAAAGATAAGCAATTAGTGGAGCAATTATGGATTTGGTGGAGTAATTAGTGGAGAATTAATAATTGATGGTGGGAGAATTTGATGGAGGCAAAATTTTGCCTATAAATACCAAGCCATTTCATTTGTAAAATTCATACTTTCTTCTTTGAAAATTCCTAATGAATAAATAAGAAGATTGTATCTTGTTTGTTTATTTACAGCTTCCAGTAATTAATTTCCGCTTTCACACTTTCTTTTCTTATTTTTCAGTTGTTTTTACTTTTCGCAATTTACTTTTACGCACAAACCTTTTCTTTCTTTACTTTTGCAGTTTTTATTTTTCAAGCAATGAGGAGGTAACTCCCCCTTGCTGGGGTAAAAGGTAAAGCTTTTATTATTGCTATCTAGATTAATCTCCCTTAAAAATAATATATTCACTATTTAAAATTTGACTTAAAAAGGATACCGCTATATTGGTCGGTTGGTAATTTAATTTTAATATGGTTTAAACCTGACTAATCAAGGATACCGCCAGATTGGTCGGTTGGTAATTTAATTTTGGTTCCGCATTTATGGCTGGTTTATGGACAAATATTACCGCCTTAATGGCTGGTTGGACTTAATTTGACTTAATCAGGATACCGCCAGATTGGTCGGTTGGTAATGTTATCACAAGTTTATATATTATTTTATGGGAGATATCTAAATTAGTAGTAGTAAAAGTAATTCCTTTTACCTTAGCATTTTATTTTATTGTAATTTACTTTTCAGTATTTACTTTACCGCACTTTTACTTTATGTCTCTTATTTTCAAGTTTTTACTAGCCCTAGTTATGTGTTATAACTAAATTAGTTATCTGGGGTTGTGATGACTTTTAATATCACCGTTTTATATAGGGGTTAGATTATAACTTGGGTAATATAAAGATTTATTTATTGAGTCTTAATCTTAATGCTTTTTCATTAACTGGCCATAATAAATCTGGCTAAAAAATAAAATTGATCTGGTAAATCTAAAATGAACTAGACATAGGGATTTTAGGTTTCAGCCTTAGACTCAATAGCCCACGATCTTCCTTGAGGATAGATAACCCTTTAATAGATTTTCTTATAGGATAGGAATATATCTGTCGGGCGGGGGTAGCCATAATTGGAACTTAAACTTAATGAATCCAGATAATTTGGTTGACATAGACATATGGTTCAATTGGGTTAAACTGGGTATTTGTGTCTGACCATCGACAGAGGCTTACACATAATTTAGTGTTCCAGGTTAATAAATCAATATATTACCCAACTTTAAGATAACCACTTCATCTTTAAAATGATATTAAAAGAAATCACAACCCTAGATAGTTTTTAATATTGAATTTTCTTAAACCTACTTTTGAACAACTTTATTTACTTATTTTTAAATTTAGAATCGTCACCTTTTCAAATCAATCAAACAACCTGTTAGATATTAGTAATCATTTGACCTCATAAAATTAATAGAAGAGATATTAAGTCCTCGTGGGATCGATACTTTTTATACTACTTGAACGATACGTGCGCTTGCGTTATACGTGTTGTTTACGCCGGTCAAGTTTTTGGCGCCGTTGCCGGGGACTTATTTATCTTTTACTATTAGTTTAGGGGTTAGATACCTTTACTTATATCTAATTTGTTCTTACTTATTGTCGTTGTTTTCTTGTGTTTCAGGTTTTCAGAAACTACATGAGACGAACCAGAAGCTTTGAACTCCGACCGCTTGACCCGGAAATTGAAAGAACCATCAGACAGTTGAGAAGGGAAATAGAAGGGCGAGAAGGCCAAGAAAGCTTTAGTCAACATGGAACCTGAAACTTTGGAGGTTGCACCACCAATTCCCATTCGAGACAGAACCATTCCGGTGGTTGACAGACTCATTTCTTGCATTGTACTCCTTCCCTTACCAGCAAATGCGGGTGACATCAAAACATGCATTCAGATGATTCAGCAGTTAGTTCAGTTCGGGGGGAATGCAATTGAAGATCCTAATGCCCACATCTGTAACTTCCTGGAAGTTTGCGGCACTTTTAATTACAACCGAGAAGCTGAAGAAGCAATGAGACTGCGTTTTTTTCCATACTCCTTGAAGGACAGAGCTAAAGCTTGGCTACATTCACTACCAGCAGGTTCCATCACAACTTGGAATACTTTAGCCACCAAATTTCTTACAAAGTACTTTCCACCAGCCAGAACTGGAAAACTGAGGAATGACATCACATCCTTTGTGCAACAAGACTCAGAAACGCTTTACGAAGCTTGGGAAATGTACAAAGATTTTCTCCGGAAATGTCCTCACCATGAGATTCCAAAATGGCTTCAAGTCCAAACATTCTATAATGGACTTTCTGGAATAATGAGAACCACAATTGATGCTGCTGCTGGATGAGCTTTAATGGCAAAAGGAGAAGATCAAGCCTGAGACCTAATCGAAGAAATAGCCAACAATAATTCCTTGTGGCCGACAGAAAGGAGTATGATCCAAAGAATTGCAGGAATTTATGAAAGTGGAGCCAATACAGCAGTCAACACCAAGCTGGATCAGATATGCAAATTCATGGAGACTCTTACCACTGGATCCACAAGTTCACCATATGGAGGAGCACCAGAACCAAACCAACTTGAAGAGACGGTAAATTATGTCAACATTTCAACAGACAGGGGAACAATCCATATTCCAACACCTACAACCCAGGGTGGAGGAATCATCCTAATTTTTCATGGAGCAACGATTCAGGGCAAAAGAACAATCCACCACTAGGATTCCAACAGCAGAACTATCCACCACCTGGATTCCAGCAACAGAACAAAGGCCAAGAACAGATAAATGAACCAGGAATAATAGAAGTGTTGAATCAATTAAAAAAGTACGATGCTATGTTTCAGAGCCAATCAGCTTCCATCAAAGCACTGGAGAATCAAATCGGACAACTGGCCAACGCTCAGAGTTACAGACCGCCAGGTAATCTTCCCAACAACACAGAACCAAATCCAAGGAACCGAGGGAAGGAGCAATGTCAAGCTATTACCTTAAAAAGCGGTACTGAGATCAATAAAGATGTTGGAATCAAAGCAATAGTTGAGGAAGTTCCAAAAGATGCAGTTCCACAGATGGAGGAAAAAGAAGCAAAGGAAAAAGAACAGATCATTCCACCTCCACCTTTTCCTCAACGTCTTCAGAAAAACAAACTGGACAAGCAGTTTGCTCGATTCCTGGAGGTGTTCAAAAAGCTTCACATCAACATTCCATTTGCAGAAGCCTTGGAAGAAATGCCCAGCTATGTAAAATTCATGAAAGACATTTTTTCACGAAAACGAAGATTGGGAGACTACGAAACAGTAGCATTAACGGAAGAATGCAGCGCCATCATTCAGAGGAAACTTCCCCCGAAGTTGAAAGATCCTGGCAGTTTCACTGTCCCATGCACCATTGGAGAACATTACATCGGTAAGGCTTTATGTGATTTAGGAGCCAGTGTTAACTTGATGCCTTTCTCTATTTACAGGAAACTGCAGATTGGAGAAGCAATGCCTACCTCAGTTTCATTGCAACTTGCTGACAGAACACTCGTATTTCTAGATCGAGGTTGGGGAATGAGACAAGGAACAATTTGAGGAATAACATGACAACACTCAGCAGGCTTCTTACCTAAGTCATGTTTATGAGTTTTAGGCACTACTCTAGATGTTGACGCCTTATCACAATTAGGCGCAAAACTAATACCTAGCATACGGTCCACTTTTTTTATTACTACTAAAAAATACAGACAACTGGGTTCTAGTATCTTCAAGTTCAGTTTTTAATATTTAGACCCTATCAATTAGACCTCTATTCCTCTCCTCCAGGTCATCTACCATCAAGAGGCTTTGCTCAAATTTGGCTTGAGCTTTTTTCTTTTCTAGTTCAACTAGTTTTAGCCTCTTATTGACCTCTATATTAGTCTTCTTAATAGTTAAACTCTCATTAAACAGTTCAATATAAGCTACCTGAAGACTTTCCTCATCTACAGACTCATCGAGAGAGACTTCTGCATCAGCATCATTAACAACAATCTCTCTTTTATCAGTCACACTAGCAGTAAAGGCCATATAATTGCTCTTATCTTTAGGAGACTCATCAGAAGTATAGCCATCTTCTGAATCACTAGGAGAGGCTGCCATGGCTTTCTTGCCTTTAGCCCTAAGGTATGTAAGACACTCAGATCTAACGTGCCCATATCATTCACACTCATGGCACTGGACACCACGAGATCTACTATCCCTATCCTCTCTAGAGTCTCTCTTGCTATGCCTACTCTCTCTAGGTTCATTCTCTCTATCCATGTCACTACTATGGCCACTCTTCTTCAACTTAAGAAATTTCCTAAACCCTTTTGCAAACAAGGCCAAATCTTGATCCGCGAGGGTATCCTCATCACTAGACGAACCATGAACAACTTCCTTCAAGATCTTCATCGCTATATATTTGGGCTTTAGATGCCCAGGAAGTTTCTGCTCATAAACCTGCAGTTTTCCTATGAGGTCTTCTAAATTAAGCTGATCAAGGTCATTACTTTCCTCGATGGCGGTGATTTTGGGTAGGAACTTATCAGGCATGGATCTAAGGATTTTCCTAACTATCCTACTGGTAAGAATAGTCTCACCTAGGTTAAAACTAGAGTTAACAATGGCGTTAATCTCAGCATAGAACTCATTAAAGGTCTCATCATCTTTCATATGGGCGACCTCAAACCTAGTGGCTAAATCCTGGAGTATATTATTTTTGACAGATAATGTGCCCTCATGCACAGTCTGTAGGATGTCCCAAGCATCCTTCGCTATCTCACACATTGAGATTCTCCAAAATTCAGCAGAACAAATAGCACTATGTATGGCATTAATTGCCTTGCTGTTCCTATTGCTAGCATCAAATTCATCCTTGGTCTAGGTCAATTTGTCTTTAGGGGAAGAGACCCCGTCAACTATAACAACGGGAGGATTCCACCCGTGTTCACTGTCATCCAGACCCTCTCATCTAAGGACTTAAGGAACGCTCTCATGCAAACCTTCCAATGTAAATATTATTTGCCATAAAAAAAAAAGGCGGACAATTAAGGGTTTACTACGTTCCATAGCTAATGGGTCAAGGATCGAGTTCAGGCTCTGATACCAATTGAAAAATTCACGATTATCCTAAGGTTCTGACCATATGCGGAATTTATCACAATTAATCAAGACAAGTCCTAATTAATGTGTCTATGGAAATTCATTAAGCAACCACAATATCCAACAATAATAATATCCATAATATCAAATCAAAGCAAAATATAAATTATGAAAAATTAAATCAATCACACAAAATCAACACAAGTAATTTTGGTGTCGAAGTGAAAAACTCGTGAGAGTAAAAAACCACTCCGAGTATATCGGCTACCAGCCCAATCCACTATATAGAGAATAACTTACAGCGATGGTCAAGACCTATGGTGGCAACTCCACCGATTCAAGTACCTCAATACTGCAAGAACTTAAGGCAACTCCTCAAGCCCGCGACCCACGGTTTTCTTCAGAACCTCTTAAGTCTCTGAGTAGATCGTATCACCTCTGACGCCGAAACTCCGACTACCAAACTTCCTCCAAAAGAACTCTGAAGGGTTAGGAATTTTGGGTTAAGTTGTGTTGAAGGTTTATCAAAGAACGATTCTCACCATTAATAGAGAAGACAAGAAGATGAAGAAGTCTTCAATGGTGGAATCAATAAGGTTGAAAGCTTTGAGAGATTTTGGCTCAAGGAAAATATTTTTCAACCATTGTGGAAGGTGGCTCAATGTTTGTTTATATATTTAGGGCAAAGGAAAAAGGTTTCCTAGTGTTATTTTGACTTAAAAACGTGTCTAAGATAACCTACTTACGCAGGGATGTTCAAACTCACTTCAAACGCAACTCAAACGCAAAGTTTCTGCCTCGAAAACGTTCGAACTCAATTACGAACGCCACACGAACGCCGGGGGCGGACTGGTTTTCAGGGGCAACTTAAAATGCTTGTAACTTTCTCGTCTCTTAGCCAAATCATGAGTTCTTTATATGTACGTGATCTCCTTCGAGTCTTATTTCCAATGCAATTAACCTCATATCAATTGGAGCTCTAAATCGTCTGGAATATGCAAAAGAGTAAATGTCGCTTTGAAATCTCTCTCTCATGTTGTCCAAATACTTGTCCAATTGCTCCGAGATCTTCAAGACTCATTACAACTCAATTGAACTTGTTTTGTTACGGACATTGCCAATAAAAATGGAACTAACAGAAACCATGACAACCCCTGTAGGTAATCGATTCTAAAGAAGCCTCCAAACAAAACAAGATAATTTTAGAGGAATTAAATAACTCCAAACCAAAGAACACCAAGGAAAATGAGAATGATGTACCCGAACATAGTCATAAACTAGTCAGAGCACTCAACCTTATGAAGGATGATATTTGCAACAATACCACTTAAGGAAGTAAACATATTAAATAATCAAGCATGAATAACCAAGTTACCTGATGAGCGGCCAATATGCATATATTTTGGGTTTATTTTATAGGTTAAAATAATATCAAGACTCAACGGATCCAACAAGGGATGGAAACGGTAAAATATTGAGCAAATCAGGCCAAATGATGAGATTGTTTGCCTTGGTATGAAATCTTGGAAAATGATAAGTTCCCAAATTGCTCTTACCCGATACCTTGAGTAGGTGATCCAGGTTAGACTTATATGCACTTAAGTTGGTCTTAAGCAGTAAGAGCCTAGGTAGTTAACAAAGTGGTTGGTTGAGAAAATTACATGATGATAAATGACCATTTGCTTAGATATATATCTCGGTCTGCTAGTGTTATGATGTATGGAATGGTTGGAAAAAAAAAGAATGAATGAAAAAAAGAAAAAAAAAATTGTTGAATGAAAAAAAGAAAAAAAATAGTTAAACCACTTATAACTGATAAGCGTAAAGCGATCAATAGACGAGTGTTAGGATCTCCATGAGGAGAAATACTACCTTAAATGGTAGGTGTGTTGAAAAAAATGAAAAAGAAAAAAAGAGAGAAAAATTGTACCATACAGAGTGAAGATAGGCAGACACATATACTTTTGAGACATCTAAATTGGTTTGACCCATCGGTTCCCAATTTTTAAGATGAAATAACTGAGTTAACTTACTTAGGAATCAAGCTATGACTAGACATTTATACACATAATGTGAGTCTAACTTAGATGAGTTATTCGAGAACTTGGATTTGAGTTGTGTCGGGTATTTTGAAGTTTCTTAGGTTTCGTTACTGGGAATTCTCTGAGGACACTATTATGTGTAACTCCCATGACAGTTTTATTTAGTTAGTTTTTAGTTTTAGTTTTTGCATTTGTGTGTGATTGCATGTGCATGTGAATGAAGTTTGTGGGTGTCGTCGCGGTAAGCCCTCACGAGACTATAACTTGTCCACTAGGGTCGCTTAGGTATTTAAAGGCTTGATACATACGCTAAATACAATAGTAATCCTTACAGAAGTGGCTTAGGTTAATTAGTTTTTAGTTTATTTATTTTCATTTTCATTTTAATTCTTTTTATTTTTCCCGAGGGCGAGCAAAATGTTAAGTGTGGAGGTGTGATGAGCGGCCAATATACATATATTTTCCTACTCTCTAGCTTAATATTTTGTGCGTTGTCTTGCGTTTTATGAGTGCTTTGATGTGTTTTGGTTTATTTTGTAGGCTAAAATAATATTAATACTCAACGGATCCAACAAGGGATGAAAACGAAAAAATATGAAGCAAATTAGGTCAAATTCGGAGTCAAAACGCATGTCCCGACACTGGAGCATGCGTTGAGACTTGTACGTTAACAAAAACTTGGCAAAATGCATAATTTTTTGCGCGTCACGACACGCTGATAGTGGAGAGTGAAAGTCACGAGCATCGCGACACGAAAATTGCGATCTTAATTCATCATAAATCCAATTTTTGAGTAGAATATACCCCCCGGACCTCCTATATAAGCACAAGTTCATCCCCAAACCTAAGGGAGAGTCATATAACATAATTTTGAAGCCTCCAAAAATATTTTTGACAGAAGACAGAGTACATCAAGCGAGCACAATACAGAAGATCAATAGTAGGAAGCGAAAGATTGCCGATCTCAAGCGAGTTTCTTCTTTCCTTTACTTCTATGATGTTTTGTTTATTATTGAATATTTGTTTAGAGTTTTTGAATATTTGTAGCAACTAAACTCTTAATCTGGGGTTGTGATGAAACCTAGTATTTCAAGTTTATATAATTGGTTTTCTTATTTCTTGTGTGATTCTTTGGCTTATTTACTGAATCATGCTCTTAATGTTTCTTGTTGCTTGATCACCAATAAGATTGATGTGCTAAATTTAATTGGACTTGACAAAGGAATTTTAGGTTTAGCCTTAGATTCAATAGCACACGATCTCATTTTAGGGATTTCTTTACATGATAGAAATATACCTGTATGGTTTTTGTAGCCATAATTGAAACCTAATCTTAATAAATTTGGCGTTAATTAGTTCATATAGAAATACAGTTCATTAATTTAATCTGAATATTTTCACATGATCATCGAAAGAGGCTTGTGAATACCTTAGTGTTCCAAGTTAATAAGTCAATTTATTACACAAATATAGGAAAACCAATTTATCTGTAGAATAATACTGGTTGATTCACAACCCTGGATGTCTTCTCCCCATTGATTGTCTTTGGAATTTTCATAATTATCTTTATTTTCTTTAGCACTAGTTTAAATTCAATTCAACTTCATATTTAATTTCAATTAGATACTCGTAGGTAATTAGTCTTAATCATTAGTAAAATAGGTAATAAGTCCTCGAGGGGTCGATATTTTTATACAAATTGAGCGATACACGCGCTTGCATAACGTGTGAAAAGTGCGATCATTAACATACCTAATAAAATTAGCTACGGTACATGAGAGATTAAGACATAAAAGTCTAAGAATGTTAAAATAGAAAAGGACCTACAATGGTTAAACCATAAACTAATCTCACAAATCGAATTAGGCTCATGATGCCACTGTTGGGAATCGATGAGATATGTGCATCTAAAACTATAAAAGCTGATTCGCATATTCCCAAACCCAAAAGATATTAAACAAAAATAAAAGCACAAAATAAATTAAATAAAATAAAGAACAAGGTACATGATTAATCTTTATCATTAATCAAAATTAGAGAGGTTTGTGATTCTCCAAATTCCTCATTGATTTGATCTCCAATCCAAATAGATAATCATAAAATATGTGACCACTAATAATATTGACACATGCATTGAATCTACTTTGTATATAACATAATATTAATGAATGTTAATCCAAAGATTAAGCTTTGTATGATTTAGGTTCCTATGCTTAATTTTCAAACACACAAGTGTAGAGTTTTTCCCCGCATCTAGTTGGAAAACTTGCCCTATTGATTACTAAGATTTGGTATGCCATATTAGTCCAAAGATTATTTGAGAATGATATATTGACATATGATGAACATTAAAAAGTGTACACTTAATAAAAGAGAAACTAATCATTTTACACTTATAATTTTATTAATCCCCATAATTTAGCACATTTGTAAAATAATAATTAAATTTATGGTTATTGTGATTTTTATTTCTTATGTAGGTGAAATAATACTTTGGATGTATAACTAGAAAAATGAACATGATAGTTGGATTTTGGAGGACAAAAACTTGAAAGGGCGTTCTAGCAGTGTACAAATTCAGACCTGCGTAGTTTTCGTATTGTGGCCATAATTTTTTAATCCGATATCGGATTGAGGTGATTCCAGATTCAGATGAAAGAAGACTCAAAGCTCTACAACTTTGCTGTTGAGAAGATTTGCTAATTATGAGGTTTTCAAGACCGAAATTGATGACAAAGCTAAAGTGTATTATATGTAATTATTAAAGACAAAAACAAGAAGAAAATAATAATAAAAAAAAAAAAAATAAAAAAAAATGAAAGGTGGGAAATGACATCCACCTTTCGGTAGAATGTCAATTCCCACCAATTTTGTAATTTGCAAGTTGCTTTTGCAATTTACAAATTGTATGGAGGGTGCTGAGCCCTCTACTATAAATAGAGGTGCTCAGCACCTTAGAAAATCTGTCTGATTTCTACATTTCTCTCTGAAAATTTGTGGAGTTTCAGCTCTTGTGTGTGTATTTTTTTAAAAGCTTTCTTGTAATTTCTTTTTCTTTCAGTAATAAAATTATGTCTATTTTTATTCAAATCATGAGTAGCTAATTTCGTCCTACTAGGGTAAAGAGTGAAGTTTTTAATATAAAAATATAGATTAATCTCACTTATATTATAATATATAAATTATTTATTATTGATTAATATTTAATTTAAATCTGGATTAATTATTGATAAATTTTGTTACCGTCTATATGACTGGTTTTATTTATTTGGCATAATTGAATACCTAACTGGATTTGTTATAGATAAATATTATCACCGCCTTTATGGCTGATTTTATATGTTTTGGCATAATTAATTCCTCAAATAAATTAATTGAGTAATAATGACAATTTATATATTATAAAAAGTGAGATTTCTAAATTTGAAATATTAAAAGTGGATCCCCATACCCTAGTATTTTACTTTATTGTTGTAATCCAATTTAAAAATTTCCAATCACTTCAAACAACTCAATCTTTTTATTTTCACTCAAATTATTATTTTATTTAACTAAATCTATTCCCTGTTGATAGACCCCAGACTTATCGGGTTATTTTATTATTTCGAAACTCTTATACTTGAGAGTAAAAAACCATTTTATGAGTGTGTCAAGTTTTTGGCGCCGTTGCCGAGAAATATAATTTAGTAGATAGAATAATAATTTTTATTTTATTTTGTATTTCCTTTTTTTGTTATATTTTCTGCATCTCATTTTCTTTCTTCTTTGTATTTATGTAGTTCCAAAATATCCTGATTGATCCTAAATGAATCCTGAACCCAGACATCCCACATACAGACAAACCATGTACTTAATTCTTCAAGGTTATAGGAGACAAAAAAATCTATTAAAATGGAGCTTGCATTTTGCCAAAGAATTTCTTGAACCATCCCCATCTAGAGATTCTTCCATAATTTTTGTGAGAACCTAATTCGAGAGATTGAGATAGCTGAACAAGAAATTCAATTAAGATCTGAATTGACAAGAATCAGAGGACTGTTTTAGATCTAATCACTACATTTGTATTTTCTTTTCTTTTGTCATTTTATTTTTATTTTCTTTTTGTAAGTATTGCATTTGCATATTTAAATTTTAGCATATGGTCTACATTTAGGTTGCATGAGACATTGATCTCGATCATCTAGCGGTAGATTAAATAGAGAGTCTCCATCACTTTCATCGTCATTCAAAATGGCCGAAAACCAAAATGAAAATCCACCTGTCCGAGTTGAAAATCCAGTTAATCATGAAGAAAATGAGTCTCAACATGGCGATCTTAATCATCCTAGGACATTCAGGCAATTCATGAATCCCACTAGGACAATATCACCATATTGCATTATTTTTCCCCCAAATGCAGCACGTTTCAATTTTAAGCCTGATATCATCCAACTTTTAGCTACATTCCAAGGTCTAGAATCAGAAAATCCTTATCAGCACTTAAAAGAATTTAAAGATGTATGTAACACTTGCACAGACTAAAATTATAGCATGAATATAATTTTAGTAAAGATTTTTCCATTTTCTTTAAAGGATAAAGCTAAAATTTGACTGCAGAACCTTAGGTCAGGATCCATCAGAACATGGGATGATTTGCAAGAGTAGTTTATGAAGAAAATTCTTTCCCATCACAGGACAAACTCCTTTAAGAGGAGAATCACAACTTTCACAAAAGAGTCGGGGGAAACACTTTACCAATGTTGGGAGAGATTTAAAGAGATGTTGAATGTTTGTCCACATCACGGGTTTGAAACAAGGAGGCTGGTTTCCTACTTCTACGAGGGTTTAACATCCCAAGGTAGACAAGTAGTAGAAATGATGTGTAATGGTGAGTTTAGGGACAAAAACATGAAGATGCACTAGATTACCTAGAACAAATAGCAGAGAATGCACACCAATGAGACACAGTTGGCACTTACGAGTCGCCTGTAAAACCACAGCCATCTGATAGAGGTATGTTTAACCTTAGGGAAGTCTATGACCTTTCTGCTAAATATGCTTCTCTAGCTAAAAAAGTCGAGGCATTAGAAATGAGGAAGAATGATCATCTCAAGTCAATTCAAGAAGTCACATGTCATATCTGTAATTCAAATGAACATGTCACACAAGTTTCCCAACCTTGCTAGTCCTGCAAGAATGTCTCCACGACCAAGGCAGTTCCATAAACACCTTTAAGAGACCAAATCCAAACTCATACTCCCAAACCTACAATTCTGGTTGGAGAAACCATCCAAACTTCAATTGGAGGAATGATAACAAAAAACAACCATCGTAACAACCTCCCCATGTACACCAGAATTTCCAAAATTCCAAGAATTATGCACCATATTTCCCACCACCTAGTAAAACCCTTGAGGATACCTTGAATGCATTCATTGAGAAACAAGAAGCCATCAATAACCAAAATGTGCAAACACTGATAGATCTGAAATATACTTTCTCCAAACACACATATGCATTGACCATTAATGAGAAAGGAAAGTTTCCTGTACCGCCACAGCCAAACCCCAAGAGTAATCAAAACTCTCACGAGGGTAGTTTTGGTAGTCAACACATAGAATAAGTCAATTATATTATTACTCTTCGCAGTGGTAAGGTCATCCATAGACCTATTCTTGAACCTTGCGAAGCTGAAAATAAATCAGATTCAGAGGGTAAGGAAAGGGTTGATGAACCCTTACCTATCGTTGATGATAATAATTTTCTATGCACCTCAATTTCCTCAAGCATTAAAAACAAAGAAATTGAATCATTCCCTAGATATTTATGAAATATTCAAACATGTAAAGGTCAATATTTCTTTGTTAGATGTCATCCAACAGATACCATCTTATGCCAAATTTCGGAAAGACTTGTGCACCGTTAAAAGAAAACATCGGCTAAGAAAGAAAGCTTTTCTTGTTGAACATGTAAGTTTCATTCTTTCAACCAATAATACATTAAAATACAAGGATCCTAGTTGTCCAACTATTTCATGTATTATTGGAAGTCAAAAAATTGAACATGTTTTGCTTAATCTTGGAGTCAGTGTCAATTTGCTTCCATTTTCGATTTATTTTTTTGAAGATGTGTTATTACAAGTCGATAAATTCATATACCTTGTGGATTTTATTGTCTTGAAAACACAACCTATAGCAGACAAATATAAGCCAATTCCTATAATACTTGGTCGCCCATTTTTGCAATAGCTAATGCTTTAATAAATTACATGAATGGAATCATGAATTTTTCTTTTCGCAATATGACGTTAGAGCTTAATGTTTTTAATATGTGCAAACAACTATATGATGAGGACAGTGAAAATGAGAGCATAGAACTAATTGAACCAATTTTGGAGGAACATATTTAGAGGAGTTTATCTGATCTCATGGAAATTTATATTGCTAATTTTCTTGAATCAAGTACGCAATTAGATTCAGATATTCCTAATGATTTTTTACTTGATTCTACATAGGTATTGAAAGACGATGAAGAGAAACCAAATTTTGAGGAACTAGCAATGCTGGAAGAAGAAAAACATGAGGAAACACCCAAATTAGAGTTAAAGATTTTGCCAGAAGGAATGAAGTATGCATTTCTTGGAGATGAACAAACTTACATTGTGGTAATTTCTTCTTCCCTCACAAGCAATCAAGAAGGTAAGTAGTTAAATGTGTTAAAAGAACATAAACTGGCAATTGGATGGACTTTAAGAGACATGAAAGGCATTAATCCTTTGATCTGCACACACTGAATACATTTAGAAGATAATGCTAGGACATATCGTCAGTCCCAAAGAAGATTAAACCCTCACATGAAAGAAGTGGTAAAAACAGAAGTCCTTAAACTTCTTGATGTAGGCATTATCTACCATATCTCCGATAGTAAGTGGATAAGTCCTACACAAGTTATGCCTAAAAAGTCTGGAATAACGGTCGTAAAGAACGATAAAGGAGAATTAATTCCAACTGGAATCCCATCTAGTTGGCGTATGTGCATTGATTATAGAAAACTAAATGACACCACTAGAAAAGATCATTTCCCTTTACCATTTTTTGACCAAATTTTGAAAAAGAGTAGCAGAACATCCCTACTATTGCTTTTTTGATGGTTACTCAGGTTATTATCAAATTCTCATTGCTTTAGAAGACCAGGAAAAGACCACATTCACATGTCCATTTGGAACATTTGCATTTGGGAAAATGCCTTTTGGACTTTGTAATGCACCAGCAACATTCCAACAATGCATGTTAAGCATATTTAGTGGCATGGTTGAACACTGTTTAGAGATCCTTATGGATGATATAACTTTTTTTAGGAATTCATTTGATAATTGCTTGAATAATTTGGAAAATGTGTTGAAAAGATGTGAAGAAAAAAAGACTTGTGTTAAATTGAGAAAATACCATTTCATGACTAATCAATAAATTTTTTGGGTCACGTTATGTCATCTAAAGGTATTGAGATTGACAAGGCAAAAATAGAGGTAATCTCTAAATTGCCACCACTAAAAATAGTCAGGGAAATCCGTTCTTTCTTAGGACATGCAAGATTTTGTAGGAGGTTCATAAAAAAATTTAGTACCATATGCAGTCCCTTGTGTAACCTCATATTAAAAGATGTAATATTTGAATGGACAGAAGAATGTCAAAAATCATTTGAAAATATTATCAGTCTTTTAACTTTTGCTCCTGTCATGCAATCCTCTCATTGGTATTTGCCTTTTGAGCTAATGTTTGATGCAGTGATTATGCAGTTGGAGCAGTATTAGGACAAAGAAATGAAGGTAAGTCGTATGTAATATTATGCAAGTAGAACTTTAAACAGTGCACAAATGAATTACACTACCATGGAAAAAGAACCACTTGCTGTAATATTTGTATTGGACAAATTTCGAACATATTTAATTGGTTCCTAAACCGTTGTTTATTTGACCATGCTGCTGTTAGATATTTGATGTCTAAACAAGATGCAAAGCCAAGATTACTACGGTGGATTTTGCTGCTTCAAGAATTCAATCTCACAATCAAAGACAAGAAAGGAGCAGAGAATGTGGTTGCAGAGCATTTATCGAGACTCACAAATAAGTCATCGATTGACATAACTCCTATCAATGACTATTTTCCTGATGATTTTTTCTATAAATACAATGCATTGGTAAACTAATATTGTTAATTTTCTTACAACAGGAAAAATACCTCCAGATTGGAGCCATAAAGACAAGAAATTATTTTTGACCGAAGTCAAAAGATTCTACTAGGACGATCCATATCTGTTCAAGTATTGCCTTGATTAAATATTCCGACGATGCATACCGGACAATGAGATAAAGGGTATTATTTAGTTTTTTCATTCAGAAGCATGTGAATGTCTCTTTTTATCAAAGAAAACCGCTGTAAAAAACACATGATTTCTACAAAACTTGTGAAAATTATCAAAAGTTGGGATCCATTTAAAAAAGAAACATGATGCCTTTAAATCATATCCTTGTCATCGAAATCTTTGATTGTTAGGGGATAGATTTCATGGGTCCATTTCCACCGTCATTTGGATTTTTATATATTTTACTTGCAGTGGATTATGTCTCAAAATGGATTGAGGTGATTCCTTGTCGAAGTAACGATCACAAAACTATGATTAAATTTTTAAAAGAAAATATTTTAAGTCGATTTGGAATCCCTCGAGCTATTATAAGTGATGGAGGTAAACACTTTTATAATCGGCCTTTTGAGTCCTTAATGAAAAAGTATGGAATTACACATAAAGTTTCCTCCTCCTATCACCCTCAAACAAATGGTCAAGTTGAACTAGCAAAAAGGGAAATTAAATAAATTTTGGAAAAAATGGTCAACCCAAATCGTAAAGATTGGTCTCTTCGACTGACTGATGTATTTTGAGCATACCGAACAACTTTCAAAATATCTTTGGGAATGTCTCCCTATCGACTAGTTTATGGAAAACCTTGTCATTTGCCTGTAGAACTTGAGCATAAGGCATATTAGGCTATTAAAGCATTCAATTCAAACCTTGAAAATGCCAGTCATGAACGTAAACTGCAATTAAATGAACTTGAAGAGTTCATGAATGATTCATATGAGAATGCTAAAATTATTAAAGCTAAAATTAAGGCATTTCATGATAGTCAAATTTCACGAAAAATATTTGAAATTGGTCAAACAAATTTGCTTTATAATTCTCATTTTCATTTATTTCCTAGAAAATGAAATCCAAATGGAGTGGCCCATGTATTGTGAAACACGTTTACCCATATGGAGCCATTGACATTGAGAATCCTAGGGATGGTGATGTATTTAAAATGAATGGATAATGTATGAACAAGTGAAATTTCTTATCCAAGTTAATAGTTGTTTTCTTTCTTTCTAAATTACCAAATAAGTAAATTCTCCGATTATTTTTATCATTCTCCATATACACAACCAACAAAGTATTAATAAAATCATTGTGCCCACAATATTCATAAGTGTAGTTGAAAAGAGAGTAATATTTTTATACTAAAGTTATATCAAAATTCACACCTTTTTAGCAATGAAATTTATTTTTTTGATTTTTTTTTATTATTTACAATATCTTTAATCCATGTAGCGAGCTTTAGGCCAGTGACTCCCAAGCCAGTTGGCTTTAGGACACTAGGTGTTAAGACACCCTTACAGACTTAATTACTCGGATTTTAGATAACTTTTTTTTTTATATAACATCTTCAATCCATGTTGCGAGATTTGAGTCAATGATTCCCAAACCAATTGGTTTTAGGGCACTAGGTGTTAAAACACCCCTACAGACTTAATTACTCGAATCTCATATGTTTTTATTATTATTATTCCATCGCTTTTTAGATGTTTCCTCCAATTAAGCTAGAGCACTGAATACTACAAACTTTTCAATTACAACTCATGGCCATATGTTACCATGCATGTTGATAAAGCCTGTCAACTGAGCATATGAAGATCCAATTTAATCAGTTTTATGGAGAATTCACAAATTAAATAATTCAAAAGGAAATAAGCAAAAATTAACTTGTTACGAAATAGGTTGAGATACGTCTCAGGAGTGTAAATTCCTTACACAGCTATCTCAAACACCATTCCACCTGATTAATTAAGTTAAAAAAACAAAAACAAAATATTTTTTATTTTTTGAAAATTTTTGACTAAAAACCAAGCAAAAATAATACAACAAAAAATTAAAAAAATACAAATCAAATATTCCCCTCCCCCAAACCTAATTGAGACATTGTCCCCAATGTCTAAAAAACAGAAGAAGAGTTTAGAAGACAGTACATGGTTAGCTGGAATTCTATATTTAAAAAGAAAATTAAAGGTTAAGATTCAGATTTATCCGACGCTTCTTACCACGATCATTATCGGATCAGTTTGTCTTGGAAATGATAGGGTTAATTTGTGGTTCAAAGGCTAAAAGTTGGTCAATTAAATCATGGGCGGTTCTGGCAGTAAAGAGGATATTATAGGCACTGCATTTTTACATAGAAGCCCGATGATGAGCCTCGTATAGAGGCACTACCCGATAAGTTATGGAAGTCGCAGGAAATGGACGTCGGAAGGGAAAATTTAAATATAAGTACATCCTCGAATTTAATTCGTTTGTTTGGTCTCGGTTTCGCTCGATGGATCTCTATTTTAAACATTAAATCTTGGCCCAAAAACCCCGCACCCATCCTAAGCCTATACGCACCCATCCAAAACCCCTACGTACCTATTCAAAACACTAACTCACCACTATATAAAGACAACTAAATAAACCTGGTTGGGCCCTCCTCTTTTCTTCCACCCACACGGTATTTCACCAAGAAAATAAGAAAACCCTAAGCTATTTTTTTCTCTCTCAACTCACACGGCCACTCTCCCGATCTCCCCCTTCTCCATCTTCTATTCTCTCTCAGTTTCTTTCCCTTCTTCCACCGTGAATCAAAGCCCCCTCATAGGAACAAAACAATAAAACAACAAAATGAAAAGCCAGTTACCGTGACATACACTCACATACGACATCAACACTTTCGAAGCTCCAGCACGGCAGATGAACACTCAAACAAATGCAGACACGGCGATTCACCATATTGAAGGTAACACACATCAAAGAACCCTAAACCTCTCTTGGATCTTGGATTCTCTGTTTCGCTCTCTTAACCCACTCATGGCCTGACCACAAATCAACAACACACACATACCAACTGAATAAAACAAGATCTCACCGAGCCAAACATTCAACCTTAAGCAACACATACATGCAGCCCATCACGTAAGCAATAAATTGATTCACGCCACTCCACTCACACATTGCCCTTAACTTCATTATGCCAAAAACGTGCCCCCACTAGCCGAGTAAACCTGCCTTCATCACGTCCCACATCGACCAGCTAACACTCTTCACACTCCACACAAACACACGTCCTAAGCTCACGCACACATGGCACTCAGCACACTATCACTCGCCACCTACACACCCACACACAGGCCCCACGCACGGTCAAAACACACACCACTCACGGCACCATTCACCAGCCCTCACTCCTCTCCAAACCTGCTCATTCGCACCACAACTAACTTCACGCAATTGCCCCCTTCACACCACAACTTACTTCATGCAACTGCCCTCTTCACGCCTAGCCACATAGCCTTGCACTCAATCCCACATCAAACAAAGGCACCCCTCACTCACCTAACAAATTATCCCAAAACCAACGCATAAACCCTTCAACTCACTGCCCATCTCACGCCAACAAGGCAATCCACTCACGCCACTGACCTGCACCCTCCACACGCCTAGCATGCCTCCACCTTGCCCTCACGCACAAAGCCCCCTACAAGCCACGTAACAACAAGCCACATGCCCCTCAAGCACTCCACGCCTAATCAACCTTCAACGCAAACTATACCCCTGATCATGTAACAACAAGCCACCTGCACCTTTAATCACATAGCCACACCACTCTCACAATTAAACAAACGTACAGCAATAATAAACCTCTAAGCCGAGACCAATTCACGCCAGAAATTGCCCAGAAATTGTCTCAAAACTGCACTACAAAACAGTCCAAAAATTACCCAAAACAGTGACAAAAACTACCCCTAAACCTTCCAAAACCGCAGCCCAAACCAGTCCAAATAACCCGCAAAACAGTCCATTAATTACCAAAAAACAGTGACCATAAAATATAGTGAAAACAACAGCGAAACGGAGTGAAAACAGCAGCCCAAACAGTGAAACAACGAAGGAAAATGTTGAACCAGTGAACCGGAGGAGTTGCAGAGCATCAACCCTTCCGACGGCCATGTAACGCGCTTCCGAGAGACGGCTTAAGAGGTTAGACCTGATGGCACCCCTTCTTTATTTATTATTCTTCGTTTTTTTTATTTATTTTAATATATTATCGCATGAGAGTCGTTTGTTGATGCATGATGTGAATTCCGGGTGAACGGAATGCGTGTTCTCTTTTGTGGTATATCGGATGGAAACTCGGACGTAAATTCCGTAGCCGAATCCGAATGGACGGTAGTGCGGTTTGTACTCGGGATACAATGCTACGTACCACTTGAGAGACACACGTATTTCGTTTCATCCAAACATGTATGGGAGCATGATTTAGTCTAGTATGTTATTTATTTTTTAAGCATGATTTAGTTGTTTATTTTTAAGCATGAGTAGTTATTTGTTTTTGCGTTTGGAATTTGCATTAGGTTTATGTTGTTGTTTGCTTTTCGCATTATATAATTGAAATATGTTCATGAGATTGCCGTGTGTTGTCGTGTGTTA
>SKCR01008630.1:0-23844 GCA_019454045.1 Zanthoxylum bungeanum
CGCGAAAAAAACCCTCACTTTAATATTAAGTGTTTTTCTTCCATTGAGTGGTTCTTTCTCAAGATCCAAGATTGACTTTGATTTGTTGGCCACAATCAAGATCATTGTCCATCGCGGATGTGTTTGAACAACGAAAACTTTGTTATATATCGCATGTCTTGGGCAGTTGTGACTTGTTGGCCAAAGTCAAGGTCACTTTCTGAACATCGACGTGGATTACAAAGCTTTCTCACTGTCAATAGGTCGCGCTTAATTGAAATCATTAAGCTTGTTGAGAAAAAGCCAATGCTTAGTTGATTCAGAGGAAAAGGTTAAGACGATATATTGAATATATGTTTTGGACTTGGAGGTCCACCTACCGGATCTAGGAATTAGATGAGATCCAATTGATCTTAGAGATCTACCTAGTTAAGTTTCATACAGCTTGCCTTGTTGGCCAAAGTCAAGGTTGTGTGTTATTTAACGGGATCCTAGCCCACTAGGAAACTGGGTTTCCCGAGTACTCAACAAAGGGTTAGAGGCTCGCCGAAAAATAGTGGGAGGCCAGTATTAAATTTGCAATTTCGTTTAATACTTGCTAATACGCGCTCTTTTATTATATCACGTTATATATATATATATATATTAGTTGGACTAATATCTTTTATTAATTTATTTGAACAGTTAGATTGTACAAGACACTACTCCACTTGTAGTTGGTTATATAGTTGGACTATAGTAGCCATTACATTTTTAGTATACTCGATATTATTGATTGAATAGTTGGATTATTGCAATCAAGATGGCTGGAAAGATTAGCGTTAGAGACATAATCATGGGCAAGAATATCTTTAACGGCTCCAATTTTCCGGATTGGGAGATGAATCTCAGGATAGTCCTGGGAGCTGAGAAGTTGCTCTATGTTATAGACAGACCTCTCGGGCCTGAGCCCGGACTTGAGCGACCAGTTGATCATGAGTTTTGGAAGACTCATCGAGATGATAACTTTACCGCTCAATCTGTAATGCTTGCCGCAATGACACCTCAATTTCATCATCAAAACAAAGGATTGGATCCTTATAACATGATGTTGAAATTGAAGGACCTTCACAGATCTAACCTTAGATATCATAAGTACGAATTGCAAAAGAAGCTATTTCGCTCGCGAATGTCAAAGGGTACATCTGTCGAGCACTATGTGTCGCAGATGATTGCTGACATCGAATAGCTAGGTTAGCTAGGCATAACCTTCGAGGCCTAGACTTCTATAGATTTGATCTTACAGTCTCTGCCCGACTGCTGGGGCGGGTTCATCATGAACTACAATATGATGAACCAAGAGAAGACTCTTGGAGAGTTAATGGCGATGCTGAAAGAAGCAGAGCCAGAGCTTCTGAAGGGCAAGAAGCGCGAGGTGCATCTTACTTCGACATCCCAGAAGGCTAAGGCTTGGCCGAAGGCTTATGGGGGTGTGAAGAAAAAGAAGAAAAATGGTAAGGCAAAATCATCAACGTCTTCTAGGAAGACTAAGGACAAATCCCAAGACGTATGCCTACATTATGGCAAACGGGGTCACTGGAAGCATGACTGCCGTGAGTACAAGGCAGAGTTAAAGGAAGCGAGGGCGGGCAAGGCTCCGGCCTTAGGTATGTTTGTTATTGAAATAAACATGTCCACTACTGGTTTTAAAAATTAGATTTTTGATTCTGGATGTGGTACTCACATATGTACTGATGTGCAGGATCTACTGAATAGCAGGAGACTGGCTTCAGGAGAGATCGACCTACGAGTCGAAAATGGGATGAGAGTCGCTATTTTGGCCGTTAGGACTTATGTTTTGAACCTGTCTTCCGGGCATGTAATTACATTAGGTGACTGTTATTTTGTAACTAGTTTGACTAGAAACATCATCTCTATATCTTGTTTAACCTGATGCGGGTATACCGTTGTATTCTCAAACACTGGGTGTTTTGTATATAAAGATGACATTTTGATATGTCATTTTGATATGTACAGCGTATGTTAAAAATGGTCTTTATATTTTGAATATAAATGAATCTCAAACATATAACATGACAAACAAAAGGCTCAAATTGAGTAAAACAGATGAAACTTATCTGTGGCATTGTCGTCTGAGACACATTAACAAGACTCGTATATCCACACTTTCGAAGAGTGGATACTTGGATGGATTTGATCCTAATTCATATGATGTCTGTGAATCCTGTTTGTCAGGCAAAATACCTAAAACGCCTTTTAGCGGTAAGGGTGTAGTGCCACCGAGCTGTTAGCCCTCGTTCATAGTGACGTATGCGGGCCCATGTCTAGCCAGGCTAGAAGTGGATATGAATACTTCGTAACCTTTACGGATGATGCATCGCGTTATGGTTATGTGTATCTTATGAGACACAAGTCGAAAACTTTTGAGAAATTCAAAGAGTTTCGACACGAAGTAGAAAAATAGACCGGTAAAAGTATTAAAATATTACGGTCGGACCGTGGTGGAGAATACTTAAGCAATGAGTTTCTTGATTACTTAAAAGAGTATGGTATTCTTTCACAGTAGACTCCTCCTAGAACACCTCAATTGAACAGTGTGTCCGAATGGAGAAACCAAACTTTGTTGGACATGGCAAGGTCAATGATGAGTCGCACTGAGCTACCAATTTCCTTCTAGGGATACGCAATGAACAATGCAATACTTATTTTGAATAAGGTTCCGTCAAAATCTGTTGGACAAACTCCATATGAAATATGGACAGGAAAGAAACCGGGTTTGTCATTCATGAAGATTTGGGGATGCTGGGCATATGTTAAACATTTGGATGGTACCAAACTAGAACTCAAATCGGATAAGTGCCTATTTGTAGGTTATCCTAGGGAAACCAAAAGATATTACTTCTACAACCCACATGAGAATAAAATATATGTTGCTCTTCATACAGTTTTCCTCAAAAAGGACTTCATAGATGCACTGATAAGTGGGAGAAAAGTAGAACTCGATGAAAATCGGAGTGATACTGTTCCTAGCAACGACCCCCTCTCGAACACGAATAGTCCATTAGGGATGTGACTATTCCATAATCTTCTAATACACAAGAACCGTGTAGGTCAGAGAGAGTCAAAAAATAACCTGAGAGGTATGGGTTTCTGATCTCACCTCATGTAGATATTAATCTTATTGAGGATAATGAGCCGGCTACGTATGACGAAGCGATACAAGGTATCGACTCCGCTTTATGGAAAGAGGCCATGAAGTTCGAAATGGATTCTATATATACCAATCAAGTTTGGACACTGGTTGATGCACCGGAAGGCATTAAGCTGATTGGTTGTAAATGGGTCTTCAAAAGGAAGATAGACATGGATGGCAACATACAAACGTACAAAGCTAGGCTTGTAACGAAATGGTATCGTCAACGACATGGTGTCGATTACGACGAAACCTTTTCACATGTTGCCATGATTAAATCCATTCGGATAATGCTTGCTATTGCTGCATATTTCGATTACGAAATATGGCAGATGGACGTCAAAACCGCTTTCCTTAATGGAAAACTTTTGGAGGATGTTTATATGCAACAGTCTGACGATTTTGTCGTGTCAAAACATGCAAACAATGTTTGCAAGTTAAATTGATCCATTTATGGATTGAAGCAAACATCGCGTTCTTGGAACCAGAGTTTTGATGAGATCATAAAAGAATATGGTTTCATTCAAAACGAAGATGATTCTTGTGTATATAAGAAGGTTAGTGGAAGTGCACTGACATTCATTGTCATATGCAATGATGATGTATTTCTTTTAGGCAATGACGTTCCCATGCTACAATCGGTGAAATCTTGGCTTTCATTAAAATTCTCCATGAAAAACTTGGGAGAGGCAACCTTTATACTAGGAATAAGGATCTACTGGGATATATCTAAAAGTTGTTGGCACTCTCACATAGCTCGTACATTGACAAATATGTACACGACATGATGTCTCATATTCTTTGAGCATATGCAGTCACAATCAAGCCAATCCAGGTGATAGTCACTGGATTGATGTCAAGAACATCCTTAAATATCTTAGACGAACTAAGGATGCTTTCTTAGTCTATGAGGAAGGAGAAGTTAAGGTACTGGGTTCACCGATGCAAGTTTCCAAACCGATAAAGATGACTCTAAGTCGCAATCAGGGTACATATTTTATTTGAACAACAGAACAGTGAGCTGGAAATCTTCCAAGCAAGATACTATTGCTGATTCAACAACAAAAGCGGAATATATTGATGCTGCTGAGGCAGCAAAAGAAGCCTTTTGGATCTATAAATTCCTAATTAGATTAGGAGTAGTTTTGTTAGCAGCTGAGCTAGGCTACAGCACAGGCTAAGGAACCACGGTTTCATCAATGATCCAAGTATGTACTTCGACGGTTCCATCTGATTCGTGAGATCATACATCATAGCGATGTCAAGATCGAAAAGATTACATCAGATGATAACCTTGCAGATCTGCTGATGAAAGCTATATCTCATCAAAAGTTTGAACGACCTGTACATAGTTCAGGTGTTGGACACTTGAGTGATTGGCTATAGGCCAAATGGGAGATTGTTGGATAATTATGACCCATAGCATCACTATTTGTAAAAAACATGGTGTTTTTGTACAAATTAACTATGTGACAAATGAAATTACTCTTTTATCATTTTGTAATTGGATTACTTGGATATATATAAATGATAAAAGTCCATATGGTTAAATCGGATTAATAAGATATGAGACATTATTAATCCACGAAAGGTTTAATCATTAATATCTATAGTCGTAGTATTATCGAGACTGGACATCGATAATGCGGAATAAGCTAGTATAATACTTGTGCGCGTTGTGGAAGCTTAACGACATAGTTCTCATATATTGAAGTATTGGATATTTATGCAAGTGTGATAGGAGGTTCTGTTAGTCGTTGGACCGGGAACAGCTTCGCTCTGGATAAACCCCTCGGAGTCATATTGGTATTTTGACTATGTGTCTATGGGAATCCGAATCAGGGTAGGTGTTTGTGGTTTTAACTTGAGACTTGCATCGCTAATACTTGTGATAATCAGTATGCTTTGGTTTTAGTCGTCTGGAGCTTTAACAGGTTCTGTGTACGCCTCTTCTGGATTTACTGAGAATCGTAATGTATTGGGTGTGATGTCAAGATGTGAGTATCACTTCAGTCACATGGAGATGATGATCACACATGATACAAAACTAGTACTCTTAAATGCTGCAGCTATCGGGATAGTATGACTAGGTCATGATTATCCGATTACAGAGACTAGTTGATGATGATTCGATATATGCTTCGTACGGGGCAGACACAATTTCAGCCTTAGGCCTAGCATGTGACATCCGATACTGGATCGTATTACGCAATACTATGTATACTACGCCTGATACAGATTATATATTCTTCGTTGAATATTTCTGGAGAATTGGGTAGGCACGGTGCTTTGCTAGAAGCCAACTATGTCTTATAAATCGGTGAGAATGTGGTACGGGGTACGCATGTGTTGGATAGTCCGACAACTGTATTTACTGCCAACATATCCAGGGATCTCTTGGGTCGCTTCCCAAAGATTCACCAATGACATTTGACTCGAACAGAATTAATCTAGGATTAATTATGAGAGCGAAAATTAATCTGGGTTTAATTGCGGTAAAAATTTATTTGGGATTAAATTCGTCTAGAAGAGAGAACGCGATTAATTTGGAATTAATCGATTAAATAATATATTTGATATATTAATTGAAATCAGATTTCAATGCAGAATTAAAATTGGATTTTAATTCGGGCGAACGAATCAATTTGGAATTAATTCGTAAGCGACTTTCGTAATAATATTGTTAGGCATTATTATTTAATTAAATTAGATTTAATTACGTCGCGACAGAAAAATTGTTTAATCGGATTAAACGAATCCGGGCCCAAAATATGTTGTGCAAGCCAACTAGATTTGAAATTTTAAAGTGGTGAGACCCACTTTAACTTACATTAACTTGTCAAAAGATTATAAAAGTAGTTTGCCTTAATAAATGTAAAGCATTTATCAACACACCTACCAAGTATTGAGAAGTTAATTATTTTTGGAAAACACATCACTATTCATCATCTTCCGTTGAATGAGGTGTTAGGAAAACTCACCCGAGTGTTGGAAACACTCAACAAAGCTCGGAGCTTCCATCATCCAAAGAAAGTTTTGATTTTCAAAGCCGATCAATGTAAGTTAATTCCGTAAATTTATCTTGATAATTCACACACTAATCATTGTTTAGAGACCTTGGGCATGTGTAGGACACTAACATAGCCGAGTAAGGTCAATTAGGTTTTTAATTTGAAAATTTGGATTCAATTAAATCTAACGTTTGTGATTGACAGTTTCATATAGCTGTCAACGGCGGTCATCAACACGTGAATTACACTTGTCACCACCTCTTTCCGTTGATAGATATACTTGCATTCCTCTGTGATCAGAAATCCTGGCCAATCCATTAATTTATCAGATATCTTTTCTAATGGCAGTCTATATAATCGACACGATCTATATAATCTTTTAGAACATTGGACAAAAATTCTATTTTTCCTTGAAAAATTAAATCCGATAATTATAAAAATAATGATATAAATGCTTTGAATATTTTTTTTAAATACACAGACCAAAGGAATAATTAGCCCAAACTCTAAAGACAAGATGAAAATTTATCAGAAATAAAATAACAATGATAGGCTCACAAAAAATAGCGGAAACACATAAATAAAAGACAAACAAATTTAACTGAAGAAACAATAATTTTACTCCCTTTTTTAAGTATATTTTATACTATTTTTGTGTATCTGTCTTTTTTTTTTTTAAAAAAAAATATTACCTTATAAACAGGTCCAAACCCACCTTCTCCAAGCTTATTTGTGGCCGAGAAATGATTTGTTGCAACAGAAACACTAGAAAACCTGAAAAAGGGCAATCCAGTTTGCCCTTTTCCACTGACTCCAGGCTTATTTGCTTCGGCAAGCTCTATGTTATCCGCATGTTGGTTCATACCCAAATCAAATCTCATCAAATCTTCCCCTGAATGGTGAAGCAAATTATCAATCAACTAATTAATTTAATTATATAATTATGTCATGAGAAATTAATTACTCATAATCTTACCATAACTTTTAGGATTCTTCACACAACAAATAAGAATGAAACCCAAAGGGATCATCCCCAACGCAGTTGCTGTTAGCAGCATAAAGACGATTACAGAAGGCCTCGCAGCGAATGTCAATATTAAGGCGATGAAAGAAAGTAGTAATACATTAACGATGATGATGACTACATAACGCTCCATTATTTGAGCTCAAATGACCGAGTTGCGCCAAATTGGGATTTCATTAAGCAAATTAATTAGCAACAAACAAAACTTTTCTCACCTATATGTTGAACATAATAATTGAGGCTGAGAATTATCTTATCCAATTAGTGCATGTTGACTGGCGGTCAATGGGTGTTGGCGTATTTGGAACGTGAAAAATCGAATTTTAAAATTTTTAAAAATCTTTCTTTAGATTATTAAAATAAATTATTTATTTTAATATTGAATCTCAAATCAAATTTGAAAAATGTCTAAATTACACATTAGTTTAAATTACCAAAATATATAAACTTTTACATTTTTCTCATTTTAGTACAAAAGTGTCAATTACACATTTAAGTGTTTCCAAAACACTATCAAAATGATTAATATACTCTTAATATTCTCAATTACATCCATAAAATGAAAAGCCTCAATTTTAACATTAGACATAAACCCTAAAAAATTTAATTAATCAAATTATACTAAAATTGACTTTCAATCTGTTAATCTAACTTTCCAATATTCCAAGTGCCTCACCACAATAAAAACACACAAGATAATTCTAGGTTTTTATAAAGTGGCATAAAAACTCTAGAATGGCAACTCATCATTCTTTAACCAAATTAAACTTCAATAACACTTATTAAGCTGAAGAGATTATTTAAGAAGCTTTCATCATTTCCCTGCAACAGTCTTCCTGGTCGTTTATCTCGGCCAATCTGTTTCAACAAATTGAAAGGCAATGCAAAGAAAAAATTGAAGTCCATTGTTCAATCTTCCCCTCATCCTTTGCCTGGAAACTCCTCGGATCCTTCTGAAGTTTTTGAAGTTCATGACAGTGATATTATCAGATGGAATCTTAATTTTGCACCTGATCTGGAAGTATCACCTTGATATCCTCCGCTGCCCGGTCTTGATCCTATTGTTGAAATTGATAAAACCATTGACGTGGGGATTGTTTTGGGGCTCAACCTTGAGAAGAGTAATGTGGAGCTTCGAAAACAATTGGCTGAAATTATCATCCGAGATTCTTCCCCCTAGCAAGGAATAGAGGTAATGCCTAAGCCTCATTCTCTCTCTGTTTGTTTTCATTCAAGGTGTTTATTTAATTTCCTTATGAAGATCTTAAGTTGGAATATTAGAGGACTCTCCACCTGTTTAAAGAGATCTGTATTGAAAAAGAAAATAAGGAAGAATGAAGTTTCTTTAGCTCTAATTCAAGAGACTAAGTTATCCAGTCTGTTGACAGTCGATATGGGGAAAATTTAATGGGAACCTCGTGTTGGGGTTTTCTCAAAGGTGCAACGGAAGCGCTCGATTCGGGTGAAATCGTAATTTTAAAATTTTTTAAATTTAGAGAATAAATTAATCAATATAATAAGAATAATTCATTTACATTTCACCTAAACATAATATATTTTTTTATCAAATAATAATATAAATAATTTAGAAAATATCATGAAAATTTTATGAAAATATTTTTCCTCAAAATGGTATAAAACGTATTTTTGCCCGAACCGACAAACCAATACATATGGGGACTGGCCAGGCCACCCCCAATAGTACTTGGGCAGTTCATGGGCTGCCCAAACAGTGACTAATTCGATGTTTGGATAGCCATTACTCGGTAAGCCAAAAACTCACCCGATAACGATGTTTTTCACCGTTTTCGCATATTTTCACTCCAAAACAATTTCCGAAAATTATTCCAATGCCCAATACACATCCAATATATTTAAATAATATATTTTTCTTCACCAAAATTTCAAAATTTTCAAATCTGATATGGGTGCCAAAAATATCATTTTTCATGTTTTAAATCCATTTTTCTCAACGTTAATCATATTAACATTTACACCAAACAAAGCCACCATCAATGAAGAACTCAAGAACAATTTTAGGAGTTATAAGAGTGGTCAACAAGTTATCATATGACAAAATTGAACTAATATTACACTAATATTACTCAATCTTACTTCACACATGCATCTAGGCTCCAAATCCATCCTCCAAATCAAAATGCCCCAAAATCCAAGAAAGAAAGAAACCCTAGAACTATTATATATAATCAAGAACAATAAACAAACTTTATAAGCTTAAGAATATTGAAGATTACCTCAAAATCTCCTAACTTCCTTAAGTTTTCTTCTTGATTTCATCACTTTCTTTCAAGTTTCTTCAAGGAAATATTTTTAGAGCTTTCTAAAATGGTGGAACTTTGTCGAAGACAACTTATGAAAGAGAAAAAAATTTCCCTTTTTTATATGTCTTGGGCGAAATTGAGGGAGGAGGGCATTTTTATCATTTTTAAAATTTAATCAAATTAAAGAATCCAAATTCAATTTGACAACCATTTACTTTAATAAGGCTAAGTGTAACAAATTAGACTTAGCTATTTTCAACTAAATGATGACATTAGATATTTTATTTTTAATTATTTAATTATTTAATAATTAAATAACTAAATAATTAATTAATATAAATATCTATATATATGTATATATGTATTTTTTTAAATTAAATAACAAAATACATATATTAATGACATGTGTAAAAATCTCATTTGATAATTAATTAATATGTATCTAATCAAATTTTGTATCAAATACAAATACACATTAATTACTAATTGACTGAGATGCCTCTATGCTTGTATTTTTTTCGTTTAACCGTTAAACGATTCGAATTAACTTATTTAATCCGATAAAATATTATGAATAATCTGTATTATCCATAACGCGTTGCTCAAGTGCTCAAAGAGTACACTTCATATTGTGGGACTCTCTATGTTTAGGTTTATCCGTCATGAAATCAAATTATATGTACAAAATTCACTCACTCGTAAATTATGACGACCATAGATAATATCGTTAAGCTATACAAATCAAGGTCATTGTATATGTATAATCCCTTTATCACTGACTATCCATATTATACCAGGGATATGGATAAGAACGTCAAATCCCTAAGGTATAATATAGTTGACTTATAAATTTACGATCTCTAAATAACACTCGGAACTCGCTTCTGAAGTATACCACAGCCATGGATTTACTAGATCGCAAACACGTACAAGATGCATATGCCCTGTACACAGGACTGAAGGTATCTATTTGATACTCACAGGATATCATTAGCATCAGTCCACACCCAACGAGCAGACGGAGGTCTGATCTAAATAAATCGGTGACGTGACTATCATCAAAGTGTTGAGGATGTCTCATATATCCATAGTGGTATCGCAAGTCGAATGACCATTATTCTACTTAACTCGAGACGATTCCTATTGATGCTGGTGTACAATCTATTAGGAAATCTTCGGTGAGTCGTTCAGTGTTTATCAAATAAATACATACATGTCTATACGAGTCTCTCGAGACTCATGGTTCATTAGGATAAACCATCAGACCAAGTCACTATATACGACATGTACTGGTTTCAGCGGATTTTACTAACCGACTCGTGTCAGTAAATCTTGATCAGGAACTTTATTTGAGAATATACAACTTATAATGATGATTCCCAATGTCAATTAAAAACTACGTTGTAACTGCGCATTACGTTGTAAATCCCGGGGTCTTTGTCTAATATATACATATCACTAAATCAGATTTAGTTTAATCTAATCGTTATTAGATCGAATATGTATATAAAAACAGGAGGTCTTATCATAAATACGTAATATTATAGAAAATAAATTGTCTGTATTCATGAACTGGACATAAATACGATCTGAATTGGCGCTTTGAGCATCAACCATAATAATTTCTCTCACTTGCTCTAGTGCCAATCCACGGTATCATATAGACATCTCAATGTGTGTCACATATTCATGGCCCTCAAGAGTTCACCTAGCACTCAAGAGGTAGGCAATAACAAATAGGTCCGTTAGAATATTTTGAGTTTTTCCAACAAACACAATCGTTCCCCTTAACCAGCATCATTCATATTTTATAGAACCTAAGTTATACATCAATATGACTAATATGTGACATCAATATCGTGCTACAACTACTGAGTTGTCTAAGTATTTAGGGATCAAATCCAAAATATTAAACAGACAACTATTGTTAGGGCAGTTGTGGAACCCCTAGGGTCGGATCGGTACCCCGAGCAGTGAAAATGGGTCTAACTCATGGATATCAATGATAGGTATATTTTAAAATATTTTTGTAAAACTTCATTCCGATACAAGTCCGTAGAAAAAAAAGGGACCCAATCGGTGTCCGGAAGCTCTGAAATGAAGAAAAATAAGTTTTAGTATGAATCAGGTCTAGGAGTCGAGTCGCGACGCAAGTGAGTTTGTGTCGCGACGCAACCCAAAATGCCGAGAGCATGTTTTTGAAAAACAGCGACGCGTCATGATGTAAAAGGGTTTGTGTTGTGATGCTCAGATCTGTGTCGCGACGCAAAAGGGTTTGTGTCGCGATGCAGATCAGGCAGTGAGTGATTTTTTATTTTAAAACATTACTAAATACTTCCAATTTTCTCCCAATACTTCAAATACACTTAAAATCCAATTTTAACTTCATAACCACAATCAACACATGTTTTACAACTAGCATACATATATTCTAAATACTTATATGTATTTGTTCGAATCTAATTACGAACCATTTTAGAATCCCAATTAGAAATGTCTCATTAACAATTCTAGTTCACCTAAAGGTGGTCAAGTGAATCTAGAATGACAGCCATAGCTCTAAGCTTTAATCTAGAGTTGCAAACTCTTATTAATTATTCCATGTCCAACATGAACATCTTTGACCTAATACATAAGTATGTTGTGTTTATACTTCTAAAGTATCCTAACACAATTGACTAGCCTTATTTCAACATTAAGCTACCTGATCATGCATCTAATACACAAATAAATATAGCTTATGAGAAGATCAAACATTACCTAGTAAGCTTGATGCAAGATACAATCTACTTCTCCTTTTTTGAAATTGTTGGAGAACCTCCAAGGTGTGCAAGCTTGACTTCAAGATCTAACCTTTATTTCCAATACTTGCAAGCTTCACTTCAAGACCTAATCTTGATTTCTCCTTAATGAAATGTTTTAGAGAACTCACAAGCTTCTCTATGTAGGTTTCTATTATTAGTCCCAAAGAAAGTATAAGCCAATGAAACACACAAATTATACATGTAAAGCTTGAAGCATGGCGGAATCATACTTACAAAGCTTGTGATGAAAAATGATGAAGAAAAACCTTGAGTCTTCAAGGTGGAAACTTTCGGCCAAGAGCAAGAAGGGAGAGAAGCTTCAAGTCTTCAAGTATTCCAAGCTCCAAGGTTGTTTCCCTATCACCTCCTTTGATCCTTCATTGTGCTAGCAAAAATGGAGAAATGAAAAACAATTTTTCTGCCTTGTTGAAGCTCACGGCGTGAGCAAGAAGAAGAATAGGGAGAGAGGCCTTTTTTTTTCTTTCTCTTTTTCTTGTTTCAAAAACGTGTGAAATGATGAGAATAACAATTACCAAAAATATTTGGTGGTAAAAAAAAAACCTTCAAAAACCGTGAAAAGGTTTTCCCTCCCAAAAAGCCATTAAATGGCCTCACCAACTTACATTGAGAATAGTGACAATGTATCATCCCATAAAGGTGACTAGATACATCCATCAACTAGTCGTGTCAAGTGATGAGACTTCGCGATGTGATTTGTGGGTCTCACTCGTTTCAAAATACGAATGTGTCCGCAAACAACTTCGGGCTCGGTTTCGCTAATTCCGAATTAACAAATTTACGTCGCGACATGAATTAAATAATTACGCCTAGCGAAATTACTATTCACATCGCTAATGAATTAATTCTAAATTAATTCGTTTGCCCGAATTAAAATCCGATTTTAATTCCGCGTCGAAATCTAATTTCGTTTAATATATCGAATATATTATTTTATCGATTAATTCCAAATAATCGTTCTCTCTCCTAATAAGGCATTTTATCCAAGATAAAGTTTCTCCGTAATTAATCCAAGATTAATAAAGTTCGAATCAAACATCATAGGTGAATCTTCAGGAAGCGACCCAAGAGATCTCCGGATAGTTGGCAGTAAATACGGTCGTCGGATAATCCGAACACGTACATACCTCGTACTACGTTTTTACCGATTTACAAGATAAGGTTGGCTTCTAGCAAAGCGCCATGCCTACCCAATTCTCCAGAAATATTCTTATGGAATATTAGATCTTTATCAAGCGTAGTATACTGTAGTATCGCGTACATCGATCCAGTATCGGACGATCACATGTTAGGCCTGGGGCTGGAAATGTGTCTGCCCCGTACGAAACATATATCGGACATCAAACAACTAGTCTCTTTAAATCGGACAATCCTGACCTAGTCATATTGTCCCGACGGTTTCAACCTTTTATAGAGTACTAGTTCTGTATCCAGCGTGATCATCATCTCCATATGTCTGAAGTGATACTTCCATCTTGACATCACATCCAGTACACTACGATTCTCGATAAACCCAGAAGATGAGTACACAGAAACGGTTAAAGCCCCGAACCACCAAAACCAAATTTTACCGATTGTCGCAAGTACTAGCGATGCAAGTCTCAGGTTAAGACCATATACACCTACCCTGATGCGGCCTCCCATAGACACGGCAGACATCTACCAATGGGATTCCGCGGGGTCTATCCAGAGCGAAGCTGTTTTCCGTACCATCGGTAAAACACAACCTCCTATCGCACTTGCATAAGTATCCAATACTTAAATATATGAGAACTATGCCGTTGTGCCATCACAACTCGCACAAGTGCAATACTAGTCTATTCCGCATTATCGATGTCCGATCTCGATAATACTCCGACTAGGGATATTTAATGATTAACCTTTTATATTGATACTGTCTCATATCATCTCAATACGGAACTAATCATATGGACTTTTGCCATTAATATATCAAAGTAAATAATTTTACAAAACGGCAAAAGGCAATTTCATTATCACATAGTTGATTTTGTACAATAATACAATATCATTTACAAAACAGTGACGCTATGGGTCATAATGTCTAACAATCTCCCACTTGGCCTATAGTCAGTCACTCAAGCATCTAATACCTGAACTATGTATATGTCGTTCAAACACATGCTGAAGAACAGCTTTCGTCAGCGGATCTGCAATGTTGTCATCCGATGCGACCTTCTCGACTTTTACATCGCCACGATGTATAATCTCCCGAATCAGATGGTAACGCCGAAGAACATGCTTGGATCGTTGATGAGACCTTGGTTCCTTAGCTTGTGCTATAGCCCCGTTATTATCACAATACAATGGCACGGGCTCAGCTGCTAACGGAACTACTCCTAATCCGATTAGGAATTTTCGGATCCAAACTGCCTCCTTTGCTGCTTCCGACACAGCAACATACTTCGCTTCTGTTGTTGAATCGACAACAGTATCTTGCTTGGAAGATTTCCAGCTCACTGCTCCGTTATTCAAACAAAAAATGTACCCCGATTGCGACTTGAAGTCGTCCTTGTCGGTTTGGAAACTTGCATCGCTGTACCCAGACACCTCAAGTTCTCCACCTCCATAAATTAGGAAAGCATCCTTAGTTCGTCTAAGATACTTAAGGATATTCTTAACTGCCATCCAGTGACCTTCACCTGGATCGGCCTGAAAGCGACTGCACATGCTCAAAGCATATGACACATCAGGTCGCGTACATATCATGGCATACATGATTGATCCGACTTCCGAGGCGAACGGTATCCGACTCATGTTATCTCTCTCTTCTTTAGTCTTAGGACACATGTCCTTAGACAGAAGGATACCACGTGACATTGGCATCAATCCCTTCTTGGATTGATCCATGTTGAATCGCTTCAACACTTTGTCAATATATGTACTCTGGGAGAGTCCAAGCAGCTTTCTAGATCTATCCCGGTAGATCTTTATTCCCAGAATAAAGGCTGCTTCTCCCAGATCTTTCATGGAGAATTTTAATGAAAGCCAAGCTTTCACCGACGTTAGCATGGGAATGTCATTGCCTATAAGCAATACGTCGTCGACATAAAGGACAATAAAATTCAGTGCTCTCCCACTAACCTTCTTGTATACACAAGGGTCATCAGCGTTTTGTACGAAATCATATTCTTTTATGATCTCATCAAAACGCTGATTCCATGATCGTGATGCTTGCTTCAATCCATAAATGGATCGATTTAACTTACAAACCTTGTTTGCAAGTCTAGGTACGATAAAATCGTCAGGTTATTGCATATAAACATCCTCCAAAAGGTTTCCGTTAAGGAAAGCGATTTTAACGTCCATCTGCCATATCTCGTAATCGAAATATGCAGCTAATGCAAGCATTATCTGAATGGATTTAATCATGGCAACGGGTGAAAAAGTTTCGTCATAATCAATACCATATTGTTGACGATACCCCTTTGCTACAAGCCTAGCTTTGTACGTTTGCACGTTGTCATCCATGTCGGTCTTCTTCTTGAAGATCCATCTGCATCCAATAGGTTTTACGCCTTCTGGTGCATCAACCACTGTCCAAACTTGGTTGGCGTACATGGAATCCATCTCGGACTTCATGGCTTCTTGCCATAAAGCGGAATCAATATTCTGTATTTCTTCCTCATACGTAGCCGGTTCATTATCCTCAATAAGATTAATATCTACATGAGGCGAGATCAGGAACCATACCTCTCAGGTACCGTCCTGACTCTCTCCGACCTACGCGGTCCTTGTGTATATGAAGATTGTGGTACAGACTCATCCCGGATGGTTTGTTTATGTTCCGTCGTTGATTCATTGCCAGGAACAGTATCACTACGATTTTCATCGAGCTCCACTTTCCTCCCACTTACCACTGCATCTAGGAATTCCTTCTCAAGGAAAATTGCATGTAGAGCAACAAATACTTTGTTCTCTTGTGGGTGATAGAAGTAATATCCTTTGGTTTCCTTAGGATATCCCACGAAAAGGCATTTATCTGATTTGGGTTCTAGTTTGGTGCCTTCCAAACGTTTAACATATGCCCAGCATCCCCAAATCTTCGGGAAAGAGAAACCTAGTTTCCTCCCTGTCCATATCTCATATGGAGTCTGTTCAACAGACTTTGACAGAACCTTATTCAAAATAAGTACCGCACTGTTTAATGCGTATCCCCAGAAGGATATAGGTAGCTCAGTGCGACTCATAATGGACCTTACCATGTCTAACAAGGTACGGTTTCTCCATTCAGACACACCGTTTAATTGCGGTGTTCCAGAAGGAGTCCACTGTGAAAGAATACCATATTCTTTCAAGTAATCTTGAAACTCATAACTTAAGTATTCGCCACCACGGTCCGACCGTAATGTTTTAATACTCTTGCCTGTTTTTTTTTCTACTTCGTGTCGAAACTCTTTGAATTTCTCAAAAGTTTCCGACTTGTGTCTCATTAGATACACATAACCATAACGAGATGCATCATCCGTAAAGGTTACGAAGTAATGATATCCACCTCTAGCCTGGCTAGACATGGGCCCACATACGTCGCTATGAACGAGGGCTAACAGTTCTGTGGCACGTTCACCTTTACCATTAAAAGGTGATTTAGGCATTTTGCCTAAAAGACAAGATTCGCAGACATCATATGAATTAGGATCAAATCCGTCCAAGTACCCACTCTTCGAAAGTGTGGATATGCGTGTCTTGTTAATGTGTCCTAGACGACAATGCCACATGTAAGCTTCATCTTTTAGATTACTCCTTTTGAGTCTTTTGTTAGTTATTTTATGTTTAGGAGATTCATTTATATTCAAAATATAAAGGCCATTATTTGCAACAGCAGTGCAAATTTCTGCATCATCTTTATATAAATAACACCCAGTGTTTCTAAATACAAAAGTGTACCCATGCTGGGTTAACAAAGATACAGATATGATATATTCCTAGTCAAACTAGGTATATAAAAACAGTTCAAAAGTTTAAGCACATGCCCCGAGGGCAATTCCAAAACAAAAGTTCCTACAGCCAAAACAGCAACTGGAGTTCCATTTCCGACTCGTAGATCAACCTCCCCTGAAGCCAGCATCCTGCTATTCTGCAGATCCTGCAAATCAGTACATATATGAGCAGCACAACCAGAATCAAAAATCCAATTTTTAAAACTAGAAGTAGTCATATTTATCTCAATAACAAACATACCAGAGGGTAGTGCCTTGCCTGCCTTGATATCCTCCCTGTGTCCTTTGCCCATTCGGCAGTCACGTTTCCAGTAACCCTTCTTGCCGCAGTTGAGGCAGACATCTTGAGACTTGTCCCTTGGCTTCCCAGAAGATTTTGTCAACTTGCCTTTACCCTTTTTCTTATGTTTCTTCTTCCTCACCCCTCCAGTTGCTTTGGGCCCAGCCCTTGGCCTCTGAGAGGTCGATGCATAGTGCGCCTCGCGCTTGCCCCCCTTTTGGAGTTCTTTTTCAGACTCCTTCAAGATGGATAACAGCTCTCCAGAAGAGAGTCATCAGTGTCCATCAACTTGTAGTTGATTATGATTTGTTTCCAAGAATCAGAAGTGACAGTGATGTAAGATCAAATCTATGGTCAGCTCAGCCTCCAAGACTATTCCATATTGGCCAACTCATCAATATCGGCGATCATTTGAGCCCCGTGGGTCTCAACTGATGCGCCTTCAGTCATTCGGGCGCGGAAGAGTTTCTTCACCAACTCGTACCTCTCCATCCGCTTGTTGGTGCGGTGGAGATCTCTCAGTCTAGCTATCATATTATAAGGATCCAAGTCCTTATTCTGGCGACGAAAGTGCTGAGTCATCGAAGCTAACATAATAGCCTGAGCAGTGTCACAATCATCGCTGTGAGTTTTCCATAACTCCAGCTCAAGTGGGTCAGTGGGCTTAGGCGGGAGAGGTATCTGTATAGTGTACAGCATCCTCTCAGCCCCAAGGATTATCCTTAGGTTCATTTCCCAATCAGCGAAGTTTGTGCCCTTAAAGACATTGTCACCCATGATGATGTCTCGGACATTTCCCTTGCTTGCCATCTCAACTACGATAGTCCAACTATCTAGTCAACGATAAAATGGGTACAATCAAACTGTTACAAGAAAAAATAACAATGTATTAGTCCAACTAATTTTAATAAATAGACGAAATAATTTTGAAAGACGCGTAAGGCTAAATATTTGAACAAAATTGCAAATTCAATACTAGCCTCCCACTATTTTCATCAAGTCTCTAACCCTCTGTTGAGAACTCGGGAAATCCTATTTCCTAGTGGGCTAGGATCCCGTTAAATAACACACACCTTGACTTTGGCCAACAAATTGTATGCTATTTAACTAGGTAGATCTCAAAGATCAATTGGATCCCATCCAATTCCTAGGTCTGGTTAGGTGGACATCCAAATCCAAAACATATGTATATTACTTATGCCAATGTATCTAATACATTTTCCTAACCATATCCTCCGAATCATCTAGGCCTTGGCTTTGGCACAACAAACCTAATGATTCCAGTTAAGCGGGACCCATTGACAAGGAAAGTTTTGTAATCAATGTCGTTGGACAAGAAGTGATCTTGACTTTGGCCAACACAATCACAACTTGGACAAGACACCGATGTGGAACAAAACTCTCATGATTCAAGTACCCTCAATTGACAAAGGTCTTGACTTTGGCCAACAAACCAATGCCAATTTTGGATCTTGAACAAGAATCATTCAATGGAAGGATAATCGCTTAATATAAATTAAGGGATTTTTGCGTAATTGGCAACCAATTTAATTTATCTTTGTTAGGTCTCTCATCATCATACACCCTTAAGCATGCTTCTAAAACATCATAAAGTGCGTAAAGTAAATTAATAGTGATATACGGATGGATATATATAAAACAACTTGTTCCTAGAACAAATCACTCCCTTTCCTCTCCCCGCTAGCACTATTCTACTTCTACCCAATTACATAATACAATAAGAGAAACCTCATATACATTGAGGGGAATTAGGTGAGAAGAGAATACAAAGAGATAAAAGAGATAAGGCTGGACACGCAGGTCCAATTTATAAATTCTAAATTTACAATAATTTCTAAAATTACCCTTTCCCTTCTAATATCCATCCGATATACACTATTCATTCATCACATACATATATATTCAATCAAGACATGCTATACAACCAATCAAATCCAATTAATTAGTCTTTGTTTAAGTGATCATCCAATGTTCAAACAACGGTTTGATTTTGCGCGAGTCCAACTCGTTTGAGAATAAGTACATAAGGTACGAATTCACGAATTATATCGAACTACCCGTTAAATCCAATTTAAGTCGTATTCAATACTAATCAATTTATTTAATTCCAAATTAAATATTTACACTTTTAATGTGCTTTAAAGACTTAGATTCTAAATCTAATCTAATTGGGTCTCCAAGCCCAACTAACATCCAATGTTTGTTTAATTAAAGTCCGATGGGCTTTCAATTGATTTATAAGGCTTGGGTTTTGGTCAATGTGGGTCAAACCCAATTACCAAGCCCAAATAAGGAATCACCCTCAAGTGCCATAAAATCAATTTCAAGCCCATAAGGCCCCAATAAACATTAAAGCCCATTTTACTATAGTTGGACTTAATGGAGTGATTTAAGCCAAAATTGGATCCAATCCTATTGGCCCAAATCTACTTGGCCCAACCAAGCCCATTATGCCCAAATGTAATAATATAAGCCCAATTATACAATTAAGCCCATTAATTAAATTTTAATATTCCAAATTTTAAAATTCAATTAATTAAAGTGTAAATCCATGATTAATTCATTAAACCAAATATTTCAAAAAACACCAATTATTTATTAATCATCACTTGTTCAAAATACATGTCCAACATTTATTTGAACAAAAATCAAGTCCTTTAACATGCCATATTGCATTCGGCCAAGAGGGAATTTTTGGTTCGATTTGTTTTTCAATCCGATTGAATCACTAATCTAAGTCCCGTATATTTTTTTTAAGTCATCTAATGAACTTGTAAACAGAAAATTACAATCCAGTGCAAGGACCTCCATTTTCGGTCAAAGCAACAATTTTGGGGAAAAAATCATCCAATGCATTTTTCTCAAAATTGATCATGTATAACATCATATTTCATACATATAATCATACTTAAGTCATCTAATGAACTTGTGCATGAAAAAATTACAATCCAGTGGAAGGACCTCCATTTTCGTGAAAGAGTTCAAATCAAAGTCCCAAGGATCACAAACATGCATAAAAATGAGTTGAATACACAAAGGAGTAAGGCGGAATTCATACTCACATTGATGGGTTTGATGAGATGAAGAACAAGATGCGTTTTTGACTTCATCAAGCTCGGTTTTGGGGCTTCTGGAACTGCAGTGAACGCACGGTGGGGGTGTGGGGCTGTGAAAATCTCCTCCATTTTCGGCCATGGATGACTCCATTGAAGCTCAAGCTTTGAGATTCCATGCTCACAAACTCACTTCCCTATCATCTATGTATCACTCAAGGTGTGTGCTAGCACTTATCATCTTCCATTTTCTTCTCAAATGCTCGGGTGAAACCACAGAGAAAATGAAGAAGAATCGACAGTGATGCCGTAAGAAGAGGAGAAGAAAATGGAGGGAGAAGGAAACCGTATATTGCCTTGCATGTAAGAGAGAGAATGATAAGTTATATATTTAATTTATTTCCAAAAACAAAAAAATATATTAAACCATTATCATATATATCAAAAGTAAAAGCAAAAGTCTATTAATGCTTTTCTACTTTTCACACATCATTTCTTCTTTTACTTTCAGTCATATCACATCACTTTAATAAAGTGACATGTTGTCAAATCACATCACTCAAAGTGACAATTGATTTGACGCATGATGTGACAAACGATTTGACGCTTGATGTGACTTGCATGCCGCGCTCGAATTCGAAATGCGAATGCGCTCGCAATCACTCTCGGGCTCGGGTTCGCTAATTCCA
Source organism: Zanthoxylum bungeanum (assembly GCA_019454045.1). Taxonomy (NCBI): domain Eukaryota; kingdom Viridiplantae; phylum Streptophyta; class Magnoliopsida; order Sapindales; family Rutaceae; genus Zanthoxylum; species Zanthoxylum bungeanum. The sequence continues at coordinate 21,313 of SKCR01008630.1, forward strand.
AATTAACGAATTTCCGTCGCGTCGTAATTAAGTGATTACGCCTAGCGAATTCACTATTCACGTCGCTAACGAATTAATTCTAAATTAATTCGTTCGCCCGAATTAAAATCTAATTTTAATTCCGCGTCGAAATCCAATTTCGATTAATATATCAAATATATTAATTTTATAATTTTTCGATTAATTCCAATTAATCGTCTCTCTCTTAACGATATTTTATCCGAGATAAAATATTTCCGTAATTAATCCCAGATTAATTTTCTCTCTCATCGAATTAATCTCAGATTAATTCTATCTCTCTCTTCTAATTAATCCCAGATTAATCAAAGTGCGAGTAATACGTCATCGGTGAATCTTCAGGAACCGACCCATGAGATCTCCGGATATGTTGGCAGTAAATACGATCGTCGGACTGTCCGAACACGTAAGTACCTCGTACTACGTTTATATCGATTTACAAGACAAGGTTAGCCTCTAGCAAATGCCATGCCTACCCAATTCTCCAGAAATATTCTTACAGGAATATATAGATCTGTATCAAGCGTAGTATACCGTAGTATTGTGTATATCGGCCCAGTATCGGATAATCACGTGCTAGGGCTGGGGCTGGATAAGTGTCTGCCCCGTCCGAAGCACATGTCGGATGTCTGGTAACATAGTCTCTATAATCGGATATACATGACCTGGTCACAATATCCCGATTGGTTGCGCAACACTCAAGAGCACTAGTACCGTATCCTGCGTGACATCAACTCCAATATGACTGAAGTGACACTTCCGTCTCGACATCACACCCAATACACTACGACTCTCTGATAAACCGAGAAGCGGTGTACACAGAACCGGTTAAAGCCCTGTACCACCAAGACCAAAGTCTACCGATTATCGCAAGTATTAGCGATGCAAGTCTCAGGTTAAGACTATACACACCTACCTCGATTTCGGCCTCCCATAGACACATAGTCATAATACCAATGGGATTCCGAGGGGTCTATCCAGAGCGAAGCTGTTTCCCGTACCATCGGTGAAACACAACCTCCTATCGCACTTGCATAAGTATCCAATACTTATATATGAGAACTATGCCGTTGTGCCCTCACAACGCCACAAGTGCAATACTAGCCTATTCCGCATTATCGATGTCCAGTCTCGATAATACTTCGGCTAGGGATATTTAATGATTAATCCTTCGGGGATTGATACTGTCTCATATCATCTCAATCCATGAACTAATCATATGGACCTCTCTTCATTTATACATCTATGGTGATCTAATCACAAATGATGAGAGTGAAATTTCCTTGTCACATAGTTAATTTGTACAGCAACAACGTGATCTGTACAAATAGTGACGCTATGGGTCATATTATCCAACAATCTCCCACTTGGCACATAGCCAGTCACTCGAGTGTCTAACACCCGTACTATGTACAATTCGCTCAAATGCTGAGGAAATGTTTTCGTCAGCGGATTTGCTTAATTATCGTCTGACGCGATTTACACGATCATCACATCGCCACGATGTATGATCCGAACGAATCAGATGATATAGAAGTATATATCTGGATCGTCGATGAGACCTTTAATTCTTTAGCCTGTGCTGACGCCTAGCTCAGCTGCTGACAGAACTATATCTAATCTAATTAGATTTATTATCGATCCAAATGGCTTCTATTGCTGCCTCAGCTGCAGCAATAATCCGCATTGTTGTTAATTCGGCAACAGTTATCTTGCTCGGAATATTTCCAGCTCACTGCACCGTTATTCAAACTGTATAGTACCGTTTGCGACTTTTAGTCGTCTTTATCGGTTATAGGAAACTTGCTACAATGATCCCAGTCACTTCAAGTTCTCCTACTCCATAGACTAAGACAGCATCCTTAGTTCTCTAAGATACTAACGGATGTTCCTAACATCAATCCAGTAACTATCACTCGGATCGTCCTGTTTGTGAATCCATATGCTCAAAGCGTATGATACACCAGGTCTTGTACATTTTTCAATGTACAGTTCCACGGAGAGTATTTCGAAATCCAAGCTTTCGCCGACATTTTATGGGAATTTCATTGTCAGTGCCATCTCCCACTAACCTCTCTTATTTACACTAGAATCATTTTCATTTTGAATTAAATCATACACCATTATGATTGCATCAAAATGATAATTCCAAGAACTTATGCTCGCGTCAGCAAGCATCATCCAAATGGATCTACAGTGGCAATAGGTAAAAGGTTGAATCGTAATCAATCACAATGTCGATAACGATACATTTCGTTAAAAGCCTAGCTTTATACGTTGGTATATTGCCATCCATGTACGTCTTCCTTGAAGACTTATAGTACCAATAGGCACAATGCCTTGTGGTACATTACCTAGTATCCAAACTTATTGATATACATGGAATCCATTTCGGACTCATGACACTTTGTCATAATAGGGAGTCGATACCTCGTATCACTTCCTTTGTTCTTGTGTATTCGAAGATTAATGGTATAGTTTCATCCTTGATGAATTATATATGTTCCATTAAGA